>JASAOE010000497.1:0-25000 GCA_029964075.1 Patiria pectinifera
AAGACAAAGGATTATTTGACACCATACTAAGAAATTTTCTTGGAATTTAGCGGAGGGCTGTTTCAAATTTCCTTAATTTGGATGGTAACGGGATTTCACAAGAGCTCCCAAATGTCCAAGCCCGTCCACTTCAGTGATGGATCCTCATCAGTATCGGACGATTCACTGTATGAACCACCAGAAAATAAGGTAAGGGTTTTGGTTTACTTTGTTCATTTTTTTAATGAATTTGAGAGTAATATTTTCAAACGGGCTGTTCAAATGCATTTGAAATATTAAATCAGGGGAAATGCAATGTTTCAAAGTGCCACAGGGTCTTGAAGCATATGGGCATTGTTGATTTTCAAACTGCAATTTTGTACAGGTTTCTCTGACCCGATTCTGTTTTGGATAACAAAAAATTTGGTTTAAATGGATGTCGACTATCTGTAAATGGAAGGATAATTTGCTTTCCATGCACTTTGTTCATTCCCAATAATAACACCACTCAGAATACAAAGAAGAATGGTCAAAACCAAACCTGTTGAGGTTTCAGCTCAGTGGATATTACACTTTGTGAGAAAACAGTGAAAACCATGCACAACCTTTTAATCATAAAACATGATTTCGTCAATAGCTCTTTATTTCCAAAAATAAATTCACCTACATTTCTTGACTTTCCTAAATGACAGCGAGCCAGAGAGAATCATTTCACGGGGCCAGTGTTTAGTAACTGTGCGTGTAAGCTTTTTGGTAATGATTTGGTAGGTTACGTTTGCTACAAATGCAAATGATACTCTATGCCTTCAACCTGCAATAGAACGCAAATTTAGCCAATTAAAATTGGTTACAATTGAACCAAATATAAAAGTAATCTTTCGCCAAGAATATTCAAGTCATTTAAAACTTTTGGAATGAACATGCATAGAAGAACTTTCCATTGTTGGGCAAACACTCAAAAAAGCTTTGTACACCAAAAAAAATCTCAAGTTGATAAAAAATTTGGACAAATTCAAGTTCACCCTAGAGCTAACTAAAAATCCCCTGTGAATAAGGATTGTGGTTTGTACAACCGGGGATCCTTTGGCATGTACATGCACATGTACATGGGATTGAAAACTTGCGCCGCAAGGCAGATTTTGCAGTTTGCTTTTAAGGACCGGTGGACCGTGAAATTGAACAGCTTTAAGTAGAGAATGAATAAGTCTTTGTGTAGCACTCTTTACTGTTATTAGTCTGCACAATTTGTGACGATTTAACCCAAGCCTTGTGTGAGAAAATGAGGAGAAAACCTGCGCAGCACTTTTTTTTAAAATACAGTACATTGTACAAGAATATGGAGGATATTGAGGTAAAATGTATTTCAAAACAGTTGGAGCTTGTAATATGATTTATAATACTACGGTAATGCCAATTAACTTAAAAAAGACTATTTTTTTCTATATGCCCATTGACAACATTCAACACAGTGAAAGCAATTCTTCATGAATTCCAGTGTTCAAGACACCAACACAACCATGCACATTCAAGTTAAAGAGCGCCCTCTGTTGACATCAAGCCTTGTGAAATCAAAAAGAGTATAGTTTGAGACTTTCCAGTATTATGACATGTGGGTAAAACCATGCTGAACCCAATGTGATGGAAAGTAATTGTAAAAGAAAATAGAAATTACAATGCACAATGAATTGATTGGCTCTGCTTTATGTAGACTGTATACAGCAGGTCATTTACACATTCAAATATAATATTTTTGTTGAGCTGAAGTATTTCAGTTTTATGCTTGTTGAACTGACATTTTTGTTGGGAAGAACCTCGTTAAATATTTTGGTGATATGCTTACCTCTAATCTTGAACCAAAGCTGAAAAAAGGAGGCCTTTGTAATGAATTTGTGATTTTCACTTTCTTTCCGAACCTTACATTTAGTCATCGTAATAGAGATAGTTTGAACTAACAAAAAATAAGAATCACTGGGACGACTGTAATCATTAAAATCGTTTACTATGGTACCTCCTTGGTTACATAGATGTGGTTTGTGCTTGTTGTTATTTACTATAGAAGTTTATATTGCAGTATTCAGTAATGCACAATTGCTCATGAATTTAATATTTCCTTTGAAATCTTTAAAGAAATTTTTTTACTCTCTAATTTGTACAAGCCTTGATGTGATTGATCTAATAGGTTTTTTTTAAGTATTCTCTCTGAGTTTCTGTTAAATTATTTTCAATACCAAGGCAATAAGTTCTGGTATTTATATGTTAGGTAACGGGTTCATAATTGTTCAAAAAGTCTACACACGTTCTAAAAATACTTTCTTTGAAGTATCAGTATCCACTCACTTGCCTGCTAAATTCTTGTGTGGTCCAATTATTTCACAGGACATCATACAGCAAATCCACTCTAAAACAAGATTTGGTCAGAGCATGGAGGAAGGAAGACCAAAAGTGGCTTTGCCCACAAAGAAAAAATGTGTGGTCACTTTATTATGGCCATTGTTTATCCCCCCCTTCCTTTTGTCATTTTACCCATAGCAAATGAGGGGTCATCACAAGTTTGAAAGGAGAGAACAATTAATGTGTTGTTATCAGGAATAATCATGTGGGGTTTTTTTTTGGGGGGGGGGGGTTAATAAACAACCCTGAAATGAAATTTCCCCATGGGGGGCTGCTGACCAGTTTAGCACTGAACACAATCATGGAGGGAAAATATAGCCAGATAAACAGTGGAGCATGACCATTGGGGGTACGTGGTGTGTGCAGACTAGCCTGGGGACCTTGCAACAATAAATGTGTTGCATTCCTGCTGTGCGCAGGTCTCCCCCAGCCAATTACAGTTTAACCCTACTCTGGTAAATGACAGCCTCATTACATATGCTGCGCTAGTAGTGCAGAGCCAGCACAAAGCTGGGAACATCAGAATGTCATGGGTGAGTGTGGGGTGAGTGTGAGAGGGGTGCTGAGGCCTTCCCTAGTTTTTTGGTTTTTCTGTAAAGGAAAGCTTTCATAAACAGCAGTGAGCGATCACTTCCGCGGACAATCCATCATTTTAACACCAGAGGTCTGAGGAATCCACCGGCCACATTCCGCACCTGATAAGGCGGCCTTGTTCAAACTTGGAAATTAATTACTTGTACAACCCACAAGTACTGCCCAGTTCAATTCCAGCTGCGCTGGATATAGTTTTGAAGCACATTGGATTAATGAAAAGAAAGGAGGCCGGCCCATTTGTGCACCATTTGTCACTGTTCACACGGAGCATACATAACCTTGATCGAACTCAATGGGACGGCTAGAACATATTCTCCCTGCTGTGTGAGGGGGTGAAGCATGCTGCTGTGTCGGGAGTTGAAACGGACCTGAGAGCAGACCGTGGGCAGCTGGCTGGGCAGACAGACTGAGCATATGACAGAGCAGAGCTGGAGACACATGGCACAAGTCTGGTCACATGTTGTTGACAAGATTGTTATTCTGTGGTATATTGGGAGACCATTGTTTCTTGCTTCATGGCTGTGTGTGTCATGTGTGTTACCACATGTGTTGCACCCTTCTCTTGTGTTGTCTTTTCGTTGAATGATGTGGGTGGAATGTTGTATGCTGTATTGTATGCCTATTGGATTAATGTGTGGGATATAGCCTGTTGATGTCAACAATAGACGCAAATGTACACAGACGTGCAGTCCAGCAAAGGTGTACATACATCATACAATGAACATGTGTATGCATGTACAGTATAATTAATGATGTCTAGTCTAGTTGTACATGTACATGCACACGATTTTTAAACGTTCTTGTTCTACACCAACAAATGGGTACGGTGTATTTGAGTGAAGTGGCCATCGATTGTACTGGAGTAAATGTACCATCGGAGATTTGTGAATGTCGGACACATTTATTTGGGATGGAACAAGGATTTTACTGCTTGAGTTCTAGTCTTCACGTGCATTGGTTGTTAGCGAGCGGATTTGATACCTCATTTGGAATAATATGCTACATCTGTTGCAATGGAGAGTAAACCGATCCACAGACAGGTGCAGAATCTACAACCTCAAAATGAGGTAAGTTTTTAAATGAAAAAAAAAGGAAGACTAACCCATAAGTTTGTCAATGCCAAAAATTTGCACTGGTAGCTCGTACCGTAACTCATAAGTTATTCACCAATGATTAAATTTAACAGCATGAGTCTTTATAGGAATTTCATGAAACCTTTCTCAGTATTTTCTACCAAAATTGAAATATTCCTTGAAGTCCCAAATTCAGTATACCGGTATTTGTATACCGGTATAAATACCGGTATGTGCTGTGACTGGCCTTGGCATTCGGGATACAGCTTAGTTTTTGTTTTCTATTTAAAATCTTTTCAACAGTTTTAATGCTACTTGATGATGTACTTTGTGTAGAGATACGGTAGGGGGCCTATAAATGTAATTAGAAGTGACTGATTTTGAGAGTGATAATTGATGATATTATTGCTACTTTGGCTGTAGACATGATAGATTCAACATGTGTACATTTGTACCTGTAAATTTCATCAAACTGCCTGCATGTGTACATCAAGTAGAAAAATTGTGTAATTCACAGTGTGTGTCATTGGCATTCACAGAAATGGGACAATGCTTCCACCATACTACTCCAAGCTTAACCCTCAAGAATCCCCAACTGAATGGAAAACAGACCCGCCGGTCTTTCAAATTCGCAACAAAAGAATGTGCTTATTGAGAAAGCAAGAACACGCAATCACAAAGTTCAAACCCCAGAGGACATTTTCCACGTCATTCTGTTGTGTACACTGTATTTTATTACTGTAGATATTCTTACTTTTGCCTTTCAATTGTCTACTTGTCATTCTATAAACTCTGACATTTTTCCTAACGAAACCCAGCATTGCTGTTTTACTTTGTAATTTGCCATTCAAGTTTACATTAAGAATGACTTCAAACATTTATGTAGTTTGCTATTCATGACCACTCAATCTTGGAGAACAACTGCATTAATTAAGGAGTGTATCAAAATGATAAACCACAGATGTCAGATAGGGACAGATATAGTGGACCCCCAATTTATAGAATGACCCCCATCCACCATTCATTTCATTGTACTGTTGCTTTCAAGTTAAAGGGAAAATACAACATTTGCAAACATCAAAAGATAAAACTACCAAATCATTTTGAAATACCTTGCTGGACTGTTAGTGAATGACAGTGTAAAGCATCCTGTAAAATCATGGCACCTGGTATACTGTCATTTTCAAGAAAAGTGGTATTTTTATATCAATTTCCAACGCTGGTCAGCCGACCAGCATTGAAAAAAAATGGGTTTTTTTCAAATACTGGCCCCAATTGACCATCGCACTTGTTTGCAATTGATTACACACCTATGAACGGGTACAAGCCAGCTAGACTGGTTCCCTGACCTTACAATTCCCCAATGTATGTAAACTGCTCTGTTTCTTCTTATATGGAGTCAGGGAACCAGACTGCAGGAAAATGATTGTTTTTCTTGGTTTTTATAGCATTTTCGAACCCAAAACCTCAAAAAAGTCAGTGTAACTATATTTGCTGTATATTTCCAACCCCCCAATTCCATCCATTTCTGAAAATTACAGCAAAAGCAAATGATGTATATTCCCTTTAATAAAACAACTGCCGTGATCATCCAGACCGCATACACATGATCACGCCACAACTTCCACATTCGTACATGATGCATGTACCCACATGTACGTGTGATGTCTGCACATGGGCCCATTTGATTGATTAATCGCTAGGTCATTACATGTGCCATGTGCTGTAGCTGCTCTACTATTCCATATAAGGCAGCAACCGTGTACATTGCACTCCAGAACCACACCACACTGATTTTATTACACTACGCTGGGAGTATTGACTCTGTGGAGGGAAAAAAGGAATTTGTGAACCGCATTTACAATCTTTGGCTTTTAGATTGAGATGAAAATCAAATTTGAACAGTGAACACTCGTACTAGTAGGCCTACCGGTATATAATAATTGAAAGACTTGAATTTTTGTGGAAAGTACAAGATTTAAGGAGACCCTATCCCCTTTCAGTTTCATCCCCATAAGTGCATGTCAGTTGAATGAATTTTGGTGGGCACATTATAAATTATTTCGTAAGCTTTTTATTATTATTTTGTAAGTCTTGAAGCAGTTCAACAAGGGGTCAATTCAAGTGGAGGTCCGAAATACGAGACAGAATTTTCACTGTGGAATGGAAATTAAAAGTCCTTTGGGTAGACATTCACAAACACGTATTCAATAAACAATGTACACAAGTTAACATACGTAAATTCCCTGAAATGTTAAGAATTCTACTACATGTACATGTATTTGTATTCCGATCACTAAATGTACGGGTATGTCTGCACGTATGTGTGCACATAAAAATACCTTCTTGTTTGCAAAGTCACATGCCATCCCATTGAATTTCACATCACCCCATTCGAAATTCCATCAACAAAATCCCTGTTTCGCTCTATGAGTATGAGTATTTTGGTAAATATTTTGGTGAATTTGACCCGGATCCTTTAATCCCCCTGTCATGCCCCGCTGAAAACCATCTACCCGTACAGTTCCGGAACTTTGGCAAGTTCTCCACAAAAGGGAAAAATATTATTACCAAATTTATTCTCCCCTTGACCAAAATATATCTGTTGCATTACTCAAAAAAAAAACAAGCTCAAGTTGAAGCTGGATGGTCAAAGTGTCACAGTTTAAAAAGGTTTAAGGTCAGTGTACTAGGAATGTCAACAGTGACAACATCAATCTAGTGAAACTTGGAGTGGCTACAACATGTACATGTACATGTATGTGTATACATTTACTTCTGCTTTGAAAGATTCCATTTAGTTTTTGTTTTTACTGCAAAAATTGGTGGTCCACTCCACTCTGAATAAAGTTTTTAGAATTTACACGGGGAAAGGCAACCTAATTTTGTGTGCAGTGTAAATAGTGTGCCATAGTGGTACACTCAGACCGATTCCTGGGGAAAATGCCAAAGTGATAAGAGCTAATCGTCAATTTATCAAAATTATTTTTTTTACAGTGATCCAAATATCAAAATTAACTTATAGTGGTCAAAGTCTGAACAGACATACCCAAATACCCACAAGAATTACACACAGTACATGCTGGAATTTGACCATTTTTTTTTTTTTACACTTTACCCCAATCCATAATAAAATACACTTCCAAGATACATTTATTCTAACCTTCTCAGTTTGAGACCTAGATCAGACAGTTTGTGATCCTGATCAGAACCCAATTTAAAGTTTTATGATGCTGCTCAGAGGGAATAGGCCTAAAACAAGCTGAATCGGAAATATCTTGGAAGCTACAGGCCAACAAATTCTTGTTCATGCATGAGTCATGTGATTGTGCCATGTAATTTCTGGAAGGAGTCATGTTTTTAGTAAAAACAAAATCAGGTTTTGACCCCAGGGATCCCATGAGCAGCTAAAAAGCTTGGCAAATTTTGTTGGTAAGCAAAAAAAAGCCAGGAACCAGTCACCTGTAATATACATTACATTGTAATTTGGCCGGTAACCTGTTGTTCTAAGTAAAACTTTTCTAAGCAAATTTGAGTGATCAGCAGCTTCGTGAAATTGGTCCAAGAGCTTTACTTTAAAGCCTGATATAGAGGCCCAGTTACTATTCAAAGGCAGGAGGTCTAGTGGGCTCAACGCCTCTCTCCTCACAGCGACAACTGAACCCTAGCCAACAAAAGACGCTACTGTTTCTCCAGGGGAAGGATTATCGGAATCTTTTAACCTTCTGACTTCTTGGCTCCGATAAAGAGGTGTTTCCCTCCTGACCTTTTTCTCCCCCCTTGATACTGAATTTTGTTCAATTGTGCGAGGGACTAGTCGCTGTGGTGTATACATGATACATGTATTGACATACTCAGACGATGAGACTTATTTTTACACTAACAATGAGACATATTCTTCTATTCTTATCCACCTACTCCAGACAAAATCTCAGGTTTCTAGGGAAATGACTTGTGTGAAACCATGGAGGAATAAGAACACCAAAATAGTTTTAAAAGTTCATATAGTGATTTTGCCCATGTTTTCATAGAGCCGTGGTCCAATGGCAACAGTGTTCGACCCATGTGCCATGGTACGTGGGTTTGAACCCCGATGGGGAGCATGGTGCTTTTGTCCCAGGGCAGCGCTTTACTACAATTGTCACTCTCCACCCAGGAGTACAAATGGGAACCTGTGAGGGTAGAGATCAGATTGCGCTGCAGAAAATTGATCTCATATGGCCTGTTGAAGGGGGAGGGGGTTTAATAAATTTGAAGTGCTTTGAGACCTACACGTATATGTAGGTAGAAAGTGCTACAAGTAAGCACCACACTTTTTTTTATATCATGTACAATTATTGTACATGTACCAATACACAACAAATGGTTGTGTTCTTTGAATTCTTTCTCATTTTCTTACCCGTATTGCACTTTGTCTGCATAAACTCTTAGAAATAGTAATCATTGAAAATATGCAGTGTTTACAACTTTGCTTAGTGCAAGGATTTGTAATATTCCCCTTCGACCACAATTCTTCAGTAGGGTCCTACTTGACATATTTACAGCTTTGTTTCCAGATACAGATAGGACTATCAGGAGAAACTGTCAGGGATGGGAAACTTCTGCAGTGAGTCATCTCATAACTGAATACCATGGAGGGAAATGGTCGAGTGTCACTGAGTGATTGGGGACTTCTGTTTGAGTTACTTTAGTTTTTCTTGGGAGTTCACAGATGCGGAACACATGGCTCATTTGCAGATATGACTTAAAGTTGCATTTTGGCAGAAGTTTGTACAATTACATGTATGATTATGGAAGAGAATGTAATGTCCGTGACAGAGCCAATTAACCATGATATCTAATTAGGCCCCTAATGATTCAGATAAATTATCCCAAACTCCCAGTCTGTAATCTCCTTGAAGATTACTACATGTAGATGATGTATAAGATTGGAAAAGTTTATTTTGAGGTTTATTCACTGAGCTCTCAAGATACATGTACATGTACACTGGAATTGCCAACATGTACTTACCACAACATAATTGTTCAGTACAAATAAGCTTTGCTTTGCAACAAAATGATTTCCGGCCCAGATATCATTATCTGTGCGTGGATTTTTTGCCAGGCACGAAAATATACTCATAATGTTTTTGCTAATAAGCATCTCTGTGAAAATGGTCAACTAATACTTGCTTTGTAAGAACGACTTCCACATTTTTCGACCTCATATTAAGAGCTGCCTCTGTCCACTAATGGACAAAATAGAACAAAGAAGTGCGTTCCCTTACTCCTCCGCACTAATTAAACTTGATATAAAAAAAAACCCGGACACCTTTCTAGTTAATGATTGATCGGTCGTTTGCTCTGTTGTCCAATCGTTGGGACACCTCCCGCTGTGGGCTGGCCGGACTAATTAACAACCTCTGAGTGGTCATTGAGGTGTTTCCGCCATTGATCCTTCCCCTCATTGGATCAATATCGCTCCGTCGCTGACATGTAAGTTTTTGCAGACACATTTGTCGTGCTTGACCGGATTTGTCATGCCGTTTCTTTTTTAGACCATGATAAGGTCGTGTTGACGTTTATCACTCTACATTTCTACAAATGCTGTCCGATTAATCGTTGTTGAACTTTAACAACAGCAAAATTGAAGATGTACTTGTGATTTGTAAGCTTTCACTAGAACTGAGAAAAAGTTGCCAATTTTCATCTACTTCCATAAAATAAGGTCCTGTCTGTTGATATACTAACAATGCCCTTCATTTCCACAAATGTCCATTCATCACTGTTGAACTTTATCCCCAACAGAACTCAACCCATCAAACCCCAACGGCATGTTCTGTCAGAAATATGTGTGCGCAGTTTCTTATTATGGTGTTGAAAATTTGCCAGGATGAGTATGGTTCCTAGTAAATCATGCTAGGGAGCTACCGGTAGGGTTAAAACAGCAAAAAAATTCAAGTTGTCCTTAAATGTTAACTTGATAAATAAAAGATAAATTTGTAAGGGACCATAAAAATGTTTTTTTTGTACATGTACATGTAGAGTTGAGAGAAGTGTGACAGTGTCTTCTTTCATCCTATGCAAGTATTAAAGTAAAGTCACGTTGACGTCTTATTACTCTGTCTTCTTTCATCTTGTAGCCGATACAATTGTTGATCGATAAATCATGTTTTATGAGAGTGGCCAGTTTTGACATTGGCTGATTTGGCTCCATCATGGCTCCATCACATTTTTTAAATGCTTTTTGAGTGGCCTGCTTTGAACAATAAAATTGTATGATTGTCTACAACAACCCTGCACAAGGGCAAAAAACATGCCCCAAACAACACTGCCCTTTATTTAAGTTCAAAATACCCACAAAAAGGGGTCTATTAATAATATTCAGGGAAGCCTGAGGAAGAATAAGCCAAGACCAAGACCAATTTATGTGTATAATTTATGGTATAGCAGCCACTTTTTATCTCAAGCACATGCATGTAAATCACACAGTATGATTTATTCCAGCACGCAAATTAGGACATTTACGCATACACATGTGTACATTTACTGGTATATGTATGCGATTCTGAAAGAAACACAGACACAATGGTTCAATTCAACCTGTCATAATTCACACACAACGGGTGATTTATTTTTCACGCATTTCTCAACATGAGCAACACCATGGGTGTCATAATAGTTTTCACACATTATTTACTCCTTTTGGCCCCTAGTATTGGCACACATGTGCATGTCACATTTTTGCTGCTGTTGTTCCAAGGCTAAACATCTGCGCACCATGGGCCAGTTATTATGTCTGGGGGAAATGACGCACTGTAAACAGTTGTGGTTCAGTACATCCCTCCCAGTTGGGAGTTCATGCATGTATGACTGGAATTCTTTTGTTTTGGTCTCATGCATGATAACAGGAATGTAATAACATTTTTGTTTTCAATATGCTACGGTGGTCCTGAGTGGACATCTTGCTTGTTAATTGCTTGTCATGACTCTGTTGATTTCAAGAGGAGTATAAATACTTGATTGTTTGTCATGACTCCATTGATTTCAAAATGAGTATATAAATACTTGATTGTTTGTCATGACTCCATTGATTTCAAAATGAGTATATAAATACTTGATTGTTTGTCATGACTCCATTGATTTCAAAATGAGTAATACTTGATAATGCAGACTAAAGTCCAAATTCATTGGGGGGTTTTCAGTAAATAAATAAATAAATAAATAAAATAAGACCTGCAGCATGGCAGTTTCGAATATCCGAATATTCAGTCAAACACAGTTTAAAGTAATAGAATACTAAATTATTCGAAAGTGGACAGCCCTATTGGATGTATGTACAATGTATGTATGTTTGTTATCATTTTTTTTTCAATTCAGCTTAGGCTTAATTAAGTCGCAACACACACTGCCATCACAACCCAACCGTGAATTCAGCAGCGTAACTTAAGGGTTAAACTTCTAGGGGGGGGGCACCTAGGTTGCACCAATTTTTCAAGGGGGGAGGGGGGCACTGAACGCAACTGAGATATTGTTTTGTGCAATTCTGGATTTTTAATGGGAGGGGGGTGGGGGGGATTTTTTTACACACGCTTCTGTGTGTGTACATGAAGCATACCTGGTACTGCACAGACCAAGCACAACACCCAAATCTCTTTTTTTTTAAGGAATCCTTGCCTATATTTGTTCAAGGACATCATATTCTTTGAATATACTTTAAGAAGAAAAAAAATTGAAGCTTTGAAAAATCACAGGGATGCTTGCATGGATGTGTAAATGTACTTTTACTTTCAGCCTACATGTACAGTACATCATGTACAGAATGCTAAAGTCCCCATATTATTCTTGTGTGAGGTTAAGCTTTCCTTATGTCAACAAACTAAACATGGATTTATAGTTGTCAGGATTATCCCACAATTGACCTGCATTCAAGTGTAAAATTTATGCTCTCAAAGGAGTGTTTACATAAACCTGTACTATTTATTCTCAAAGAAAAAAGACCTGCTGACTTTGGGAGCTTTTTAAATAATAGGCCTACCATTCGAAAATACATATATTTAAGCAAAGGTGTTCCAAAATTTAACGTCATGCAGTCTTCTGCCCAGAGTTTATTTTTTTTCATTGCACAAGTGTATGTTTAAAAATCCTCATTGAATATTTTTTTTAATATCCACAGGTTTCGGTCGTGTTCTATTTCATCACTGTTTCTGCCTCCTTATCCCCACTATTCTTTGAGCTGATCAGAAATCGAAAGTGTGAATGAAAATGGAGGATTTAGTGAATAAAAGATGCAAGAAAAAAATAAGAAAAAATTGAAGGGACTAAAAAAAAGTAATATATTCCGTTCAGGAATTCTAGAGTTCATTCCTGAACCTTGGTTGACTTCATTTCTCACTTGAATGCAAGTGAAAGATTTTTAGCCACCTTCTGGAATGCCAATTGAATCGGTGCTCCCTCAATTTTTTTGCCCTTTTAGGCCGCATTTGTCTGCATTTTTTGCCCCTATGAGTGTCCTTTGAAGGGTTCAGTCAAAGGGCACATGAATATGTGGAGTTTATGGATTTTTCTGGGCTGAGTATGCCTGAGTTACCGACCGGTACATTAATGTGTACATGTATATTGGGAGTTGAATATGACTACACCTATTTAAGACCGTCTCTGAATGCGACTGTGGCTCACCATGGCCTCTCTAAGCCAGCCAAAGTCAGGGACAAAATATTCCCAATTTGGATGGAATATTTTTTTTAAGGAGGTGGCTAATTTTTTTTAAGCATAACCAGCTTGTGTAAATAATATGATTAGAAATCTTCAGTTACAGAAAATTATGTACATGTTTAAATACACGTACATGTACATGTACATTTGTAGAACTTCTCCAGAAGTTTAATTCACTCATAGCAAAATCCTTGAAGTGGTATTACGAACTGTTTGCAATGGTCATATATCCCTGATAGAGGAGAGAATCTGAACAAAAATAAGAGGTTTTCAAATAAAATATTTAGAACTGTACATTTACTGGTATTCATTGATACATGTGCACGGAAAACACACACAGCCCATTATTTGCTAGAAAGTAGAAACGGTACTTCCCTTGTAATGGGAAATTCTATAAATTTGGTGTCCACTTGTTTTCCTGTCCCTGTGAAAGTCTGACATGATTTTAAAATTCTGGATGCACTCCTTAATGCAGTCGTTCTCCAAGAGTGATTATGAATAGCAAACTACATGTACCTACCCAACACATAAAAACAACTGTTTGAAGTCATCCTTAATGATTCTTGAATGGCAACAAGGACATGAAAAAGGTCACACTTTGGACCCTAAATTTATACAATGACCCACATGTTTGTGACTTTGTGTGCAAGTCGTTTTTGCCCTGACTGGCCTGAGATGCTGCGTCCGTGCTACAATCTCCAGAGCTATAACTCCAGCCAGCTTTGAAGTTCCTAACCTCTCCCCATTCTTCATGGTTCACGGTCAGTCATTAATTCTGCCTCCTTGTAACCATATTAAAACAGTTATATACCAGGTCAGGCCCCCAAGCTTTTTAATAGGCAATCAGCCTAGAAATGTCCGGGGCAGCACGTCCAGCGAGCAAGCAGGTGCTGAGAATGACATGCACCAGACCACTTGGAAAGATTTCATGGGTCTTGCTAGTATGGTGCCAAGACGTTCGTAGCGGTGCGGTTTCAGCGCTCACAGGTTTAGGTTTAAAGTAGTCTAGGGGCTAGACGTTGTTGTTTGATACCCGATAACCCGCCTCTGCGATAATCCACTGCCGGGAGAGGGCGCTATCACGACAAACCATTATCACCCACGAACCAGTCGGAACATCATCTAGGACATTTCCTAAAATCTCCCCCCGAAAAAATGGGGGAAACTAGTGCGCATGCGTGACTTTTGCAGGCAATAACGGTCCATTTTCAGTCCCACACAAACTACACACAACAAAAGAGCTGACCAGTGAAGTTGCACAAAAGTCTTGTTGCATCTTTTATACTACTGGAAGAAATTTGACAGTTTGCTTCTGAACTACCGGTACAATGAATTTTTGAATTGCGCGCTGCATATATTAGGCCAAACAGGTGCGCCAGCATTACACAACCAATAGGAATTGGCCTAGACGTTGTTCCGACGGGTTCATGGGTGAAAGCGCCCTCTGGCGGCAGTAGATTATCGCGGCAGGGGGTTATCGCGTATCAAACCATAACAACGTCTAGCCCGTAGACTAGGTTTAAAGTTGACTGTGCAGCAATTCACCGAAGCGGATGCCCTTTTATACACTCACCACCAACAGGCCATCGTGTGCAATTTATAGACCGACTCAGATGGGGGGTTCTGTTCCCATGCGCGAACCTATCAGGACAACTTGATGCCATCGCTCATGAATAACCCCGCTTAAAGTGTCTTGCATCAAGACTATGCGGTCTTGTTTGAGTAGAAATGTAGGCATTTGAAACTTGAAATAGAGGACCAATTTTATAGTGCCGCTGTGCAGAAAATATTGCTTAGTAAAAAATCAGCAATGAAGCAGTCACAGGCAGATACATTGCATGACAGCGTCCGTGACACGTTCTCATTTCAGCCGATTGCAGCTACATTGTATGCAATGTCATGCCTTGAACCGACGAATTATAGCAACTGCGCGCTTGTGTGTCGTGTCAACGCTTGCGCACACCCATTCACGGCCTCGCCAAATTAAAAAATGAACTAGTACTGAGGGAAATTTTCTAAAATGCGTCTTTGGAAATGACGCATCTTCAGGTTTTGTAGGGAAAGGTGAATTTAATACAGCAGCATTGACGCGCATTGATGGTCCTTGTGGTTGAAACGATACTTGTGCATTCATCCACACTGCAGCAACATGTACTTGAAGGTACAGGAGTTGCCCTCAAATGTAAATTAATGCAGGCAAGATACTAAGTACCTGTATCAAGATTCCTTAAATTGCTTGGCGTCAGCCCGTTTGCATCCCATTACTTTCCAATCACAAATCGAGATTGTAATCAGACAGAATTGCACATAAAGACACTTTTAGTTACAGCTCACTCCAGTATACCTGTACATGTCATACATCTTGCACATTAGAATTAAGCCTTGCCTCGGGTCCAGTAATCAATTTACTGGTAATTTGATACAGCGGAGGATACAGCGCTCTTCCCCAATTGAATTAATTGCCCAGGTAAATGCCATCATCCACGTACCATGTAATAAAATGTCTTTTTCTTTAATCAACAGCCTCGAAATGACCTCTACGTTGAATCTGGGACTCCAGACTCGTTGCAATGCGGTGTGCAAGAATTGGAAAATGCTTCCATATGTTTTGACCGCTGCATTCTCAGACCTAATTTGTTGTCCATGTTGAAATGATTTTTGAGAACTCTGAAGAAAAAAACAGGCCCAAATTCATAGCGCTGCTTAAAGGTAATTTGCAAACATCAAAAAACAAAACTACCAAATTATTATGACATACCTTACTTGAAATACCTTACCTTACCTTACTGGTGTGCTGTCATTTTCAAGAAAAGTGAAATTTTGGTGTCAATTTCCAACGATGGTACATGTAGGCCGACCATCATTGGAAAAAAAACCTGACTTTTTTCAAATGCTGCCCCCAATTTACAAAATTCATTTAGTCCACATTTTGTTTGCAGTAGGTTACACATCCACGAAGGAGTTCAAGCCAGCTACAGTACATGTAGTCTGGTTCTCTGACCTGACAATTCCCTGACGTCTATAAATTGCTCCGTTTTGTCTGAAGTAGGGTCAGGGAACCAGACTACAAGAACAGCACTTTTCTTTTGGTTTATCCAGCAACTATGAACACAAAATTTGCACTACATTTTGTAGGTCAGTCAGTGTAACAATATTTGCTAAGTATTACTCACCCCCACCAAATCCATCCATTTCTGAAAATTACAGGAACAAAAAATGTTGCAATATATTACCTTTAACTGGGGGAGAGCTACGGTACATGTACATGCAGGTCATTCCACCTTACGAGGTTAACCAGGGTCCGAAACAAGTAAATTGCATTTCGCAGTTTGGCGACCATTAATCAGTTGGATATTAATTTTGTCAGCGGTTCTTTTGTACACATTGTAAATTACCTCTGCTGTCCAGAGTCTGATCTTCGGACCGGTGGTGAATAGACTGCAGACCAGTCATCATTTTCATGAAAACATGTAACACCTTCAAAGACTGTGACAGGGTATTGGTTGCTATGGGCAGTGAACTGAAGACTTCATCTGTTTTGTGCATGTAAGGCCGGTACATACTTCACTCAAATTTCAATGTGAAGCTAATTCGTTAGGGCATTCGAACGTCACAGTGAAACTTAAGTTGTTGACATCATGAAATTTGCTTCGTTTTGCTTTTGTGTCGAGCGTGAACCAGCTTGTAGTCTGATTGGTCAAGTTTCCAAGAATGTGCACACAAGTGACACAGCGCCTACACACATTTATTTGCAAGCAAACGTCAAAATGAAGTTGACCTGTACATCAGAGGACACGAGGACAGCACTGCGCTGGCCTCATTCTGACACTATATCCATGAGTGAGATATTATTGAGGCATTGCTTCAGCCCAGTGCTAGTTAATGATTGCCAGACCGTCCTGAAATCTGCTCCATCAATCATGCCCTTGTAAAATTGTCTTTGAGGTTGTTTTTTTTCCTTTGGGGCCAGAATGTGCCTTCAGAGAATTGTTATTTCATGGTTAACCGGTAATTATTTGTCCACAATAATCTTTGGCTACAGATGGTAGAAGTATTAGGTTTGGGGGAAGTACCTTTTTGTTAGGGTTAATTTCATAAGTACGCTTTTAGCTCATTTTTTTTTTATACACATGTACATGTATGTAAGTCATTGCAACAATCTACAAATATGTTCAGCACCCTTGGTACATGTTCATGTATATCGTTACGGTACCATATTTATTGTGTAATACTGTGGAGCTTTCTATTATGTTCTATGCGCTAAATTAACTGAATTTAGTTTGAAGTCTCAGGGATATTTTTGACCTACGAGTTTTTCCTGCAATCATTCAAAACATTCCTTTAGTTCCTTGAAACTTTACTTTAATTTCAATTCATTTCTTTATTTTTATTCATTTGTTTTTAAATACAAATCCTGTTTTAGGGCCAAGGTCAAATCAAAATTACACGATTCACTCGAAGGGATTACATTTGCTATTAAAAATGATGATAAACTTGATTTTCATTTTGATTCAAGTATTGTTAATAGGCCTGCCTTGCATTAGTTGCAATTTCCACAATTCAACTAGTCACTTTCAATGAACGATTTAAGTGCACAGGCATGTGAACTTTGGTAATTGAATACATTTTTTACATATCTCTAGATTGCTTCCTGATAATTAATTAAAGTCCCATTCACTTCCCGGGCTCCATCCTCGACGATCCAAAAGATTAGTCATCCTCCTCCTGATATCGATAGAATTATGGTCCCGCGACACTCGTGCGGCCGCAGTGGGGGGCACGTGCAGTCCCCAATAATTACCTGCGTCGATCCATTTTGATTCGGATCTGGGTAAACTGTATCGTCGGTGTGTGGATGTGCTTCCTCCGATTATGCATCTGATTGGCGACGAATTGTCTCGGGGTATAATAAAAAAAATTAAGTCAGCGGTAGCTACATGTAGCTCATGGCCAAATTGGCACGGTCATGCTGTGGCTCGGTGGAACCGTGTTTCTGGCTGTGTATAGGCATTTATGCATTGATAGCGCATTTTTCTAAGGGACGGCCCATTCACTTTGTGCATGCACACATGAATTTGCCAGGTTGATCATTGTGCATTTTATTCATTAGATGCAGTGCAAATACTTCAGATTTAATGGAATTTGAAAAGCTGGGTAAATTTTGTGATGCTGGCTGGAACGAAACGATTCCTCATGAAATTGCATCCGAATTTATTTTACTGAACCAATTGATGGCAATTAGTGTGAAGTTGTATGATTGACCATGAATGTGAGGATTTCACCTTAAAACCCATGTAATGTAATTATCCAAACTTTTGAAAATTTAGGTTTCAGGAGGATTTCAGCAAATGTAAGCAAATCCAGCTACATTTACTTTGCATTGGACCCATTACCCCATGTTTTTGCAAAGTAGATGATTCATAGGATTTTGCAAAAAAAAGTGAGAGTTGGGATTAAGGTGTGTGGGGTGGGGGCTAATGCCCCTCACTTGGCAAAAGGTAGCGATTTTAATCAACCATAGAGCAACTTCCTTAACATTTTCAAGAACACGTAGGCCACACATCAAGTTTATAAAATATTAAACACAATAATTTTGAATTAAAATTGGAATAAAGGGCGTCCTCCCCCCACCCCCTCCCCTAAAGCCAAAAGAGATCCAGTCGAATTTTATTTCGAATTCGCAAGGACTGGCTGGCGCTGGAAGTGCTTTGCACCCCCCCCCCCCCTTCACTTTCAAAACTGTTCCATCACCGCAGGGTAAGGGCTCAGGTAAATCTTGGATCATCACTTCATACTCATAATAGAGATTAGACATATATCGTTTACATGGTGTTACCGCAAACCTCCCATACATCACTTCATAGTCTGGCCTGTCTGGTACATTGCACCTTATGAAGATGTGTATATAGAGCTCTCTACTATACAACATGTTATACAAGACTATGTACATGTGTACCTCTAGGTGTTACAGTGTTTAGTTGAATAGTGGTGACACAAACCATGCTGCATTGCTTTGGCTCAAAGACCATTTTGATAGGCTGTGAAAAGCAGACACAACATGCACTGCCAATAAAAAACAAGGTCCATGACAAGTATTTGAATTCAGGGAATTTTAACCAACAAACATCCTAGTAATCCCCCAGCTTATCCCTGTAATTTGATTGGATCTATGCAAATTTCAAGAAACCGGGTCAATGGAGGGGGACCTTGATTAAGGGTCTGCCTGGGTGCCTACTGCCTTCAGAGATGTTCCCATTGTTATGTTGATCTTTCTAATGTAGAGAGAGAGCATTATTAGAGAGGGTAAACTGTTGATTGTGGTACATGTACAGTGTACATGTAATGGGATTGGAGGACCCATTCAGCCCTGTCCTGGCTTCTTGAGTGCTGAAGGTTTTGACCCAGTCTTGTTTTGATGTGAGTCATCACAGCCCTTGCTCTGGAACAAAAAAGAACAAAGTTTGTTTACAGGCACATGTATAAACCCCTAGCTGTTATATTTGAACAGTTGTTGTTACTTGGAGTGGACATGCTGCCTCTTGTACTCCTTGATAAAGGAAAGCTACGCGAGTGTCGGAGTGTGGATTAACAGCAAATCTTGTCAACTTTCTTGAGCGAATGAGTCGCATCCCTGCTGTACCAAAATGATGGATGTGATGCCTGTGATTTTGTGATAATTGTTGACCGAATCCACCTTGCCATTTTAAAGCAACTTCCAAGATGGTGAACAGAGAATCCTGCAAAGTTTGTGATGTAAGTTGTAACCGATTGTCTCCTGTAGTACATTGTAATGCATTGTATTTATTCCCTGATAAATCTATTTATAAAAATCCATGTACAGACCTTGGGTGCTAAAGTTGGGGCTGTACCAGAAAGGGTGGTTTGGGGACGTTGTGAATAAACTTTCATCCTCCCCTTACCAATGTACATTGTACATGTACATGTAGTTCTACATCTCAGTGTTATAAGTTGGAGAAAAACATTACAAGTGTTATAATTACAAATTCACCATACAGAACATCTCCAGTGTAATTACAGTACATCATGTACGTGTACATGTACTGGTGACAACACATGTTCCTGGTGGGTATATCGGGTTACATTTCATGTTCATGTGTTCCACTGTATATACATAATGGGCAACAATCAGGGGTGTGAAATCTCAGCTTTAAAGCTGATTTCAGCTTTTTAGTTTTGGATTTCAGCTGTTTTCCCTCACTTGCTGTGTACAAAAGTATCTA
Organism: Patiria pectinifera; assembly: GCA_029964075.1. Classification (NCBI taxonomy): domain Eukaryota; kingdom Metazoa; phylum Echinodermata; class Asteroidea; order Valvatida; family Asterinidae; genus Patiria; species Patiria pectinifera. The sequence goes on from JASAOE010000497.1 coordinate 19,973, forward strand.
GGAGATTTCCAAAGTTCAGCTTTTTTACACCCTTTTCAGCTGTTTTCAGCTATTTTTATTAGTGGTCACTCACACCCCTGAACAATGAAAGGGCAGCTGAACACTTTTAAAATTGGGCTATTTTAAAGTAAACAGCAATTTCTAATTTCAGAAGTTGTTTCCTTGCAAATTTGTCTGTGGCATGCTGTACTTGTAAAGGTGTCTGTAAGTTAATTGTGTCGCTGTTGTGTACCTTCAGGCATTTTTGTATCCATGTTTAATACATATTTTCACACTGACCTGAGAGACACAATCATGCATTACAATCATGCATTGAATACCCCTTTCATTTTGTTTGTATGAGCAGGTTAACCTGTCCGTACTCGGAAACAACCATTGAAGTCTGAACAATTTTGTCAGATTGTAGTAAAAAAAAGTGCCATTTGTGTACAGGTATTGTAACACTGAATTGTAGCCCTGACTTTTTACGCCTGTACTTTCACTTTTTCGTGTCTGAATTGACGATTTAGTCAATCACAAACTCCATTGTCAATATTTTCAAGGACTTGTTTTGTAAATTTTTCTTTCAACCAAAAGGTCATGGCACCTTCCAGGTGTTCCTAAAAAAAATCTTTTGTGACTTGTTTTTTTAACACTTGCAAGCTATTTATTACCTGTCAGTTTATCCAGGAAAACACTCTTGGAATGTCATTTTCTCTTTTTTATATCAGTGTTCAGTATACAGCTGTACAGTGTATAGCCCTTTTCACACTAGAGCCTCTCAACCCGGGTTGAACTCAACCCTGGGCGAACCCAGTGCCGCCCCGGGTTAGGTTTTTGATTTTTCAACCCCGCGTTCAACCCCACATCATTTCACAATTGTTTCATGCAAATCAAGCGTATCGTGCTCAGTTACTACTGTTTTGAACCCTGGCAAGAATTTCAACCCGGGTTGAAAATCTCAACCCTGGTCTGGAGCAGGGTTGAGTTCAACCGGGGGCGAAATCAATCTCGGGGTTAACGCAGGGTTGAAATTCTTCAAGTGTGAAACGATCATAATTTGAACCCTGCGTCGACCCTGCGTCGACCCTGCGTCGACCCTGCGTCGACCCTGCGTCGACCCTGCGTCGACCCTGCGTCGACCCTGCGTCGACCCTGCGTCGACCCTGCGTCGACCCTGCGTCGACCCTGCGTCGACCCTGCGTCAACCCCGAAATTTGTGTCGTGTGAAAAGGGCTTAAACTTAGTTAATGCAATAAAGGGCTATGAAATACATTTTTCTTCAGAACATATTTTGTGCAACATTCTACTCCTATTAAATTTATGGAAACTAATTGACATTCCTTATTGGTTAATTTTATTGAAAAGTGCACTTCTTTAAAAAAATATTTTAAAATTCCATGCTTTTCTGGACAACTAAGGGCGCTGTTGCTTTGATGTAATTTCAGGAAGACACTGTTAAGTTTAAGGGTTTCTGTTCAAATTGTGAAACCAAAAATTTGCTCATTGAAAACATTAGTGAGTAAAGTTTGCTCATTGGCTTACTGCCATGAACAGACACAACAATGACCTACCAAAGAAAACAAAATTTAGGACAGTAAAATATTACAAATTCTGGTGACTTTTTGTGCTGAAATAGCTGTAACATTGAGGTTTCTGCCTGAAATGACATCACACTTTTGCTCATGAATATAAAAACCAAAAAGGCACCAAAATGCCCTTAAAATGGCAAAATGAAAATTGAAAATAAGATTAAGTGGGACCAAAAAGTGCATTTTCAAGGATTACATTAAAAAAATACATTGATGGACCCTTTAAAATGGAACTCTTTCATCTGTTTTTGGAAGCACTTAACTACGTATATATGGTTAAACTGCAACATGAAAGAATTTAAGACAAATCCCCATAGGATAACATCAAGGCTAATAAATTGTACTTGTGTGCCTTGTGACATTTTTATTCCTCGACGATTCAAATGCACAAAACAGCATGTTCCTGATATCCCTATGATTTTTGACCACAACAGATTTTGGGGTGCCCATTAGTGTTGTCACAAAGCAGGGATTAGCAGTCAATCAGGCAAGATAATCCCTGGATAATCCTATTCTCACTTCATGGAAATCTGTAATCTCATTGGAAGGGATTACACAATACACATCCTGCCATGAAGATCCAGTTAGAGAGAAAGCTTGTGGCAATATAGGAGAACAGGCATGTAAACATGTACATACTGGTACTTTACATGTACTTGTCAAGGAGTTTAAAACTTCAGTGTCTTTACTTTGACGTGCATTGGACAACGCATTGAACGCATTGGACAACGCATTGGACAACGCATTGTACAACGTATTGTACCTTCTGCCTGGGTACAATAACACTGGTCTCAACATTTATTGAGTATGAACTTACTAGACTAATGTTTTACTCTGCCTCCCAAAATCCAATGATTTTTCATGTTGGGCAACTTATTGATGCATGAAATACAGTTACCGGTACATGATGATATATTTCTCAAAATATAAAAAATCTGCTTAATGCCAGTACGTTGTAACAAAATGATATTGAAATCCAGGATTATATTGTGGGCCATTCTATAAATTTAGGGTGCAAGTGTGACATTTTTTCCTGTCCCTATTACCTTGGTACTTTGTAATTTGCCATTCAAGTATCATTAAGAATGACTTTAAATGATGTTTTGTTTGTTAGACAGGTCGTTCGCTTCACTTCACTTTTGAGAGAACAATATGTTAAGGAGTGTATCAGAATTGTAAAATCATAGATTTCAGATGTAATGTACATTGTAACAGGGACAGGAACAAACAAGTGGACCCAAAAATATAAAATGACCCTTGGATGTCTTTTTTCCCTGTTCACACATCAGCAGAAACTTGCAGCTTGCATTTTGACTAAATTTGCTTCTTCTTTTTTTTGTCTGTTTCTTTGCAGTTACATCTGGCTGCCCTAGCCTCATTAAAGGGAGAAATTATCGAGTTAACGAATCGGTTACAGAGAGTCAGCGCAGAGAGAGATGTCTTGGACAAGAAACTGGGCAAGGCACAGGTAGGGGAAGTTTTTAATTTTCTAATGTTTATGTTTGTTTTATTTACCAATTCAGGGTACCAGCAAGACCAGGGAAAATGACTCGGAAATAATTTCACACAAGGACAAAGGTTGATCACGGTCTTACTTTTGATATAGCAGATTGATACAAAATTTGAGTTAAATTTTAGCAGTGAGTTGAATTGTTCGTGAAATCACTGTCAAATGTGTTTTAAATCACTGTTAGCCGAATATTCGAACGCATTCCAGCTCAGCATATGGTAAATATTGAGCAGCATATTTGCTGCAAGACAGCGTGCTCAACTGAAGAAAATATGTCAAATCAATCAAAATTCTTCATCGAATGGCTGATCGTGAAAGCCTGCAAATGCTCACTTAAGCACGACCGGATCAAACGGTCTAATTCCCATAGCCTTCTCCATTGCTTCTTTTGAAATCTTCTTTCAGGAAAGACGTTTAAACTTAACCAACATGGTAATGTGAAAAATATGCAAAAATGAAAAGAAGGGGTCACAGACCCTAGCATGCCTGTGCTATTCTGGGCTACAATGGGAAAAAAAGAAACGCTGGAGAGTAGGGTATCAGCGTCCAACAACCGATCGTTGAATGTCAACACTGCCACAGACTAGCCGGCTCGCTTGCCTCTCATCTCCAACATCGTCCGGACTTCTCGGAGGGGCTCTAGTCGCTCGACGCTGCCACCGAATCAAGTTTCTGGCGCTCCCAGCCAATTTATAGATTTCTTTCTCCCCTCCTCCCCCGTTTTTTCTTTAGTCTTATCATTCCACTCCCCCAATCACGGGTCTAAATAGACGTAGAAGAAAAAAGAAATACTCCACTTGGGCGTATTTTGTAGATTCCGATGATCCCGCAGTGCAAGGGGGAATTTATATTGGGATGTGACCGGATTACTTTCCTTTTTTTTTTTTTTCCCCTTCCCCTCCTAGTTTGAGATTCGCGGCAAGCTAAGAAAGATTGTCTCTGTCGGAGCTTTAGGCCGTAGTTGTTATGATGAGTGCCAACATTCCAAAAGGTGTCGGATAATGCGTGCAGTGCGCTGCCCTAGGGTAATTCTGTTAGTGTGGGTTTATTAAAAGCGCAAGCTTCTGCCTTTGTGTACTTTCCTAATTTCCGTGCTAATTTGCGAAAACCTTTGCGGATTTTGTCCCCCCGGTATTGAATGGGGATGTCGTAGTAGCGCTGGTTGGCAAAACGGAAGTAATTAGGGATTAAATGGGAATATGCGGGCTCGTTCCCTCTCCGTTGCCGGGGCGTTTAAAGGTTTTTATTGCCCGGCATACATTTAACACTCCAGTTACCGATATTTTTCAGCTGAAATGACATCCTTGAAACTTGAACTCTACTGCATTAATAGCTCTCAGAATTTTCTTTGAGTAAAATGTAGATTGGTAAATGGCTGGCTAAATATGTAGGTGTGAAATTAGATTTTTATGTGTACAAGTAGTTCAGGTAATCTTTTTTTTTTTCTACTTTCTTTGTTTTTTTTTCACTTTTTCCTCGCCTATAGTTTTGCCGAGCTAAATTAGTTGTTTTAAGAAATGGATTGTAAGGGCAGAATATATTATGTTTTTTATAACTGTATTTGAGAGTGACCTCATATTGTAAGGGTCAAAAAATGTGTCGACCATGAACGGCACTCATGCACATTTCTTGCCACATGTGCACTGTTTGTTATCTGTATGGCAAGTTTCAGCAGTCGCGCTGGATGTTATCAGATTTTATATCATGAAGATGAACAAGCAGCCAAGGCAAGGTTGATCTGTCATAAAAAAAATGTTACTAAAATCAACATTGTTGAGCTGACTTCAATTGTCACGCGATCTTTTAAACACAATCACTTTTCAGATTTTTTGTTGCGCGACAAAATCACTTTGAATTTTATTTTAAAAAAGTCGCACTATAAGTGACACGATTTTGTCACGTAAATGTTAACACACTCATTTGTGCGACAAAGTCGCGTATGTGTAA
>JASAOE010000499.1:0-50000 GCA_029964075.1 Patiria pectinifera
TCATCTGCGGGTAGCACACCCTGATATTTTCAGCCTCGCTCGCTTCGAGCGGGTCGCTGACAGATATTTCCGGCCTCGCTCATTGCTTGTTATCCGTCATCCGTTCCAAATACCGCAAAACCTTTGCGTGTATACACATCATCCGACGTGAACTGGTTAAAATATAAATCTTACATTTTACAATGATAGTTTAATGTTGAAAATGGACTTTCTTTTGCCAAATTTCAGACTAGCTTTCCAGAGTCAGCAAAAATATTTCAAATATTTGTAGTGAGTTCAACGTTTGAAACAATTAGGAGAACTACATGCAAAAGATTGACTTTTGCAGTTGTTTCGAATGACTTCAGGATCTATTCATTGGAAAATTAATGAATTCCACTTGAGTCGCTCCAAATACTTCTTGTTTCGGCATGACTCTAGAACACCAGTTTGAAATGGGTGCAAGTGACTGTGTTTACAATTTTCTTTAAGTGATAATGTTAGGCATGATTGGTGGATTTGCACTGTCGCTTGATTGTGCAGAAACGTGATTACGTAAAATCTCAGACTTAGCTTTCCTTTTTTAAAAACAATCTCCAGAGCCTTGAATTAGAAAGAAAAGGTGATGGCAGCGTGATCAGCCGATGGCATAACAACCAACTGATACCGCATTGCGATCAAGCGATTGTGCAATCACATTTCTGTGCGATCGGTTGATAGCGCAGATCCACTATCGCGCCCTAGAATGCACCAAAATTTAATGGAATAGATTTACATTTTGGAACTCTCCCTCAGTTTGAAAAATACTTGAAGTTAAAAACAGGTTAAGGCATCACTGATTTGTTTTTCTGCTTGTCAGGCATGGGCTGGAAAGTATGTATCTGAGGCAGGAGACGGTCACTACATTGGTCTACATGACCTGAGTAACGAAGGTCGCTTCATGTGGACTGACGGATCCCAGCTCGACCCTAGCTTAACGTAAGAATGACTGCAACTGATTTTTATTTTTTAACAAGATGATAATATGGCAAAGTGACCCTGGCAAGCTTGGAGTTCGAGTGGTAAGACATCTGTGCTAGATAGCAAGAGGTTCACTAACAAGATGACCACTTCATATGAAAGACAAGGGTTGTGATATTTTGATAAAACTCCCAAGTATTACTATGACTTTGGTCTTGTTTTTGTAGCTCTCTGTGGAGCGGCGGGGCCCCTGATGATTTCTCGGATGGTGAGGATTGCGTGGTGCTCAAACCAAACGGGAAATGGGACGACAATCGCTGCACGTACAAGAGAGCCTACGTCTGTCAGAAAATTGGAGGTGGGTGAAAAAAAGTCACGTCGGTCTCGCATCAGTTTAACTCATCCTCAAGTCAAAAAGAAATCTTAACAGATCAGAGACCCCTATGTGCTGTACAAACAAAGCCTTGAGCAAGTTCAACCAAGAATCATTTGCAATTATTCAGAAAATTTCCTGCCAATTTAATGACAGAAAGCTTGCACAAAATGAAGATAGGACTTTTATCAGCCTGTGAAATTATTCCGTCAGACATTGGATGATCGAAAGAAAATCAACTTTGAAAGTGGTTTCAACATAGCTTGCCTGCGGGCACACCTTTTTTTTGTTTACGGAATCCAGTTACGAGACACAAATAAACGTGCATACATTTTCACTGTTTTCTCACAGTGTATAGCTAGCCAATGAGCTGAAACTTTATCGAGTTAGTTATGCACCCTACTTTAAGAGTTAGACCACTTTTGTGCAAAAGAAAATGATATTGGAAAAAATGCTGCAACCTTACACCACTTTCGAAACAGAAAAAAAAAATACTTTTTTTGCTTACCTTGTACCTCAGAGAGCATACTTTCATGTGAGAACTGTAAGGAATATATTGACAACAAATTTTAAGAGATATTTGTAGCGAACATGTGGCCAACTTAGTCCAATTATCCATAGTTTATCCTCCTTTACAAATTCTCTCAGAAATCATTTATTAGTCCCTGGCCAGGAGGTCCCCTTGACCAAAACAGTTTAACTTTCTAGTTGCCTTGCCCACTCAAATACCTTGCTGCTTGTTTTTTTTCTTCTCAATTTTATAGTGCCTTTTGCATTATAATTCACTCGAATCTCTCTTTTACCGAATTTGTATTTTTTAATGCCCATTTGTGCTTTTAAAGTTTTAACTGCTTGTATAGTTCTATATTCTTATACTGTAAGCCATGTTTTAATAATGTCCATTTTTAATGTCCTTTTGTATTGTCTCTTCTTAAATTGTGGCATCAGGAGATTAACTCGATAGTAATTTAGTTTACTTTTTTAAAATCCATTAGGGGTGCTACTTCTTTTTTTTTTTCTTTTTTTTCTTGTTCTCTCTCCTAACTGTATGTGCATGTTTTTGTTTTCTTTACTGTTCTTATTGTCTGTACTTGAACTTTTACCTGTGAAATTAATAAATGAAATGAAATGAAATGAAATTTGTACATGTCACTGCATGTTTCCACCACGTCAGTTGAGGGCCTCCTCTACGTCAACATGCGGTGAATGTAAAAATTCACTAAGTTGGCAACTCGTTCACCTACAAATCTCTCTTAAAGACTTTGTCAACAAATTCCTCACAGTTCCCACATGCAAGTACACTCTCTGAGGTACAAAAACAAAAGGTGTTTTTTTTGTTTCGAAAGTGGCATCAGGTTACAGCATTTTTTCCATGATATTTTGTACATTTTTGAACTCCCTGAACTGATTTTTGTTGTAGCCTCTGTTTGTCCGACGGGATGGACTTCCCACCAGGGCGACTGTTTCATCTTCAAGACTGGGACACCACTCGCCTGGAACGACGCCAGGGCAGATTGCCAAGTGGACCTAGCTGATCTGGTTGTCGTCACCAGCCTGGACATGAACGTAAGGATTCCTCGGTTCTTAATCAAATTCAGTCAAATCCATTAAATTAATTAGTAAAATCAGTGTTGTTGTTTTTCTTTTGATATTTGACTCATTTAGGCGAGCAGTGATAATCACTGCTTGATCATTGATTTTGTTCAACATTTTGTTGTCAGGGGCGGATCCGGGGGGCGCCTTTTTTCTTCAGAAAAAAAAATGTTACACACGCTATTAATAATTACACCGGGACGTGCTAAATCTTGACGGAAAAAGCCTGTATTTCTGACGCATCTCATCAAAATGCACATTCACGACATCGAAGCCATGCCGCTGTAGGATGTTCCGTCATTACGGCATGCAATGTGGTTACGTGGGTGTGTGGGTTTGATCCCTGCCAGGAACATGGTGTTTGTGCCCTTGGCTACAATTGCCTCTCTCCACCCAGGAGTATGAATGGGTACCTGTGAGGGTCGAGGACCGATTGAGCGCTGGTATCGGCTGCCGCGTGGTCCCATGGCTTGATGAACGGGGTAATAATTGTAAAGCGCTTTGAGATTGTGATACCCTGGAAAGCATCATATAAGCACAATTATTATTATTAATTGTTAATATCAATTTTTTTTTTTTTAATCAGACTTGGCTTGCTGGGTTCGTGACCCCTAGCGGCAAGAACCATTGGATCGGACTTCATGATGTCGACAGAGAAGGGAATTTCTTCTGGGTGGATGGTACTACACTTACCGATAGCTCTCCCCTAGTGTAAGTAATCCTCCCATTCACATAGGCAGTGGTGTAACATGTGAGGGGGCATGACACATCCCCCCCCAACACCAAATCGCGTGTGTCTGTTACAACTCAATGACTCCTGGTAACTTATACATTCATACCCATTCATAAATACCTCAGACAGTTTAGCTATTCTTATTGGTCGAGAGCCCGTCACGTGGCCGGTCTTAAACGGATGATAAAGACATGGCTAGCTGGTCTTAAACACTTTTCCCGTGTCACAATAAAATGTGGACTCTTAAAAATCCAGCGCCTCTTACCGTTTCATTGGTTGAACGCTCACAATCCTCACGTAGGCATGCGCAACACTACCAGTGAGTCAGAATTTTATAGTTCAAAATTCCAAACGCAACGCCTCAGGTGCGTTCTGCGCGACATCGCGCAGAACATGCCACGCGCGCGTCAATCGCCATGAAAGGGTTGTTTACATCTTTCTCGCCAGCTGAACACTCCATAATTTTGCCAGAGGGATGACACACCCCCCCCAACACCAAATCGCGTGTGTCTGTTACAACTCAATGACTCCTGGTAACTTATACATTCATACCCAGTATATGATGTCTCGCTATAAAAGTTGTGATGTTTTCGTCTAATGCAATCGTGATACAAAGGTGATATGCAATATTTGCTGTTCCTGGTAAATTTGCTGTTTCTGGTATGGTTCCTGGTATATCATGCTAGGGTTGCAGGCCAGTAAATCGGTCCAAAATGGCCTATGCCGGCCAAATCACGATGTGCATGCCCTCAAATTCTTCGTTATTTGAGCATATTGTGGGCCATGAACTTGAGAGTTTGTAAAAAAAAAAGGGTGGAAGCCGTGCACAAGACTGTGATCTTGTAGTTCTGTGCAATTCGGATGAAATTGGAGCCCTAAAAACGCTCTATTTTGCAATGGAGTGTAGGCGTTGTTTTTCAAAATGGCGATGGACCTCAGGACCATTTTAAAGGGTGATCATTTTCGGATGGAAATTTCTCCTAAAAGTCATCAGTTAATTCCCCCAAAAATTGAAAATAAAATGAAAGATGATGAAATTAGCTTTCATTTGGTGTGTGTCTCGAACACCTTGGAGAGTTGTGAGTATTTTTCGTGATTTTTTTAAGTGGGGGCATTTATCATTGGGGTCTATGGCAGTTTATTTACTGGTTTGCAACCCTAGGGAGTTAAATCAATCTTGACATATTTGCACCCAGAACCCTGTGGGATACCGGCGCACCGAACAACATCGGCCAGGGTGAAGACTGCGTCGTGATCCAACCCAGCAACCAGAAATGGGGCGATCTGGACTGCTCCTTACCCAAACTGTCCATCTGCATGAGGCCTTACGGTAGGTTGTCACCATACAGCTATTCTAAGTAGGCCTGAGGGTGAAATTGCCTACGCCGGCCAAATCACGATTTGCATGCCCTCAAATTCTTCGGTATTTGAGCATATTGTGGGCCATGAACTTGAGGGTTTGTACAAAATATGGGTGGAAGCCGTGCACAGGACTGCGAGCTCGTATTTCTGTGAAAATGTGGATGATGATTAGGCCCTAAAATGGCTCTATTTTGCATTGGAGCATAGGCGTTCATTTTCAAAATGGCAATGGGCTTCAGGACTGCTTTTAGGTGTGATCATCTTTGAATGGAATTTTCTCCCAAAAGTCATTGGTTACTCCCCAGAAAATGGAACAGAAAATGAAAGATGATGAAATAAGCTTTAATTTGATGCACGTCTTGAACTCCTCAGAGAGTTGTGAGTATTTTGCCTGAATTTCGGAAGTGGGGGCATTTTTTTCATTGGGGTCTTTGGAAACTTATTTATCGGTCTGCATCCTGAGACCTAATGACGTCAAGCTCTGTTTACATGTGCGCTTTCCTATGCAGCCGATGATCCCTACTTCGTCTGGCGTCCTGACTATTGTAAGCAAAGCCATTACATAATTAGGTTTTAGGTCTATTCCTAGAGGGCTAAGGCTGTGTCCAAATCACCTGGCTATGGCCAGAAATAACACGTACACCTATGGAAGCCACTGGCCGGCGGCTGCAGCCACTTCGTATGGAATCGTGTGTTATTTGCCAGTCGTAGTCGAGTGATATTTGAAACTGATGTATAGAATGAAGCCAATATGCCTGAACCTTAATGCACAGTCAGTACATTTTCAATTTGCTCTGCACAAAGAAACGCAGGAAATTCCGTAAACTATTGGGTGTACTTGAGGTGCTACAAATACATTGTCTGCACAAGAAAAAGATAGAGCTCCATGTACATGTATAGGGCACACTGCATGCATGCATTGGTTCCCTTGTTTGTCCACCTTGTGCAGATGTACCCCTTTACAGGCTGGTGGGGAGCCGTTAAATCAGTTTCAATCGGGCGCCATCTTCCTTTGCAATAGTTCCGGTACCATGATCCACACACTGTGCATGCCATGCATGTGTGAAGCTAAGATCTGATACACCGTACCCTCTGGAGACATGCACACAATAGGGAACAAAAGATTGTATACGTCTCCACAGGGCAATTTCTATAGATGAATACATCTCCACAAGGTTTTCACGAGAAAGATATATGGATTTTACTCAAAAACTAGGAATTTCCAAGGTGGTTTGATCCGTCGCAAATTGAAGTATTTTATGTAAGGGATATCAAGTCCAAATTTCAGCCCAGGAAATTAATTCTGGTTAAAAAAGAAGCATTTCAAAACTGTACTTTCAAACTCAAAAACTTTAGTACACAAGAACAAAGAAATGTCTCCACAAGGATACAAATTTCAGTATGCTTGAACACCGAAATTTGCTAAGCACATAACAAACTTGCTTAGCAGAAACAGTTTACCAGCCAAAATGTAATGTAAAGTATATTGCTTCTTATTGGTTATCAGCTGAGATTTTGCTTACTACATAAACGATATTTTTCTGATTGGCATTTCCATGAAATTGGACCTTGAATTTTTTTTGGGGGGGGGGGGGGGGGGGTTGGGGGTTTTCATTACTTCAAGTTTGGGACAGGTTGGCGTAGCGATACTTTCCTCGACTTCCAACGCCGTGACCCGGGTTCGAATCCTGCCACAACATGTGGATTGGATTAGTATTAGTTCCTTCCCGATTCCTTTGGATTTCACCGCCGTGACCCGGGTTCGAATCCCCCCACAACATGTGGATTGGATTATTATTAGTTCCTTCCTGATTCCTTTGGATTTTGCCCAGGAATATCCTTCCAGATTTTTGGCTTCTCATCTCCGTCTAAAACTGTCGTTTCCTTCCACATCTTCTACCGAGGGACCCCACTGGAAATGAGTCGATCCTGACCGAATGCCAAATTTGATTAATGAATAACTTTAGTCCATAACTTGAATTGGTTGATTAAAGGCTTCCAACTTTGTTAACACACCACTGAACTATGCAAGGAGTAAGTAATATAATCAGTTAAGAAGGAAGATCTCTTCTCTAAAAGAAAACACGATATATTTTGGGTAATCGTGTTTAGGACACCTCCATTTTTGTTTACAAGTTCCGTTCTGAAAATGACTTTTGCAAAATACAGTCAAAATTCCAAAATGACTTTTGCAGCCTCAAGCAGTGTTTTTTCTTAAGATGAGCTCATTTTTTTGGGTGTAATTTTAGTACTTTTGAAGACTGCAACTTTTTTTTAACCTTTTTTGCACTCTGAGTCATTGTCGCCATCTTGGGTCTTATTTTTTTTTGGGGGGGGAGGGTCATGCGGGTTGTCTTCATTTACCCGTTTTACCCCATAATTTCCCTCATAAATCTAAACCCTGCCCTCTTTCCACAAAATTAAGCTTGCTGCTATTCAACATGGTACATGTATATTAGCGAATAATTTAGATAATTCCGAACACCTAAGGTGACTTTTCCTGCTTGTATCATTGCTAAATGTTTAGGTGAGTCCCTAAACAAAAAATTGTCTTTTCGTTCTCTTAAATGGAACGAGGATCTAAACTACACGATTACAATTTTAGGTTGTGTTGCTGAAGAAACAACTGGAACAAACTCACCACATATAACTGTCAAACTTGCTTATATCAGGCTGCCATCTTGAAACCCTCTTTTAACCGTGTAGTTCATGTCATACAACTGCTACTTCCAAATGTCACTTTAAATGAGAAAAACAATTATGTAAGGGATCATCAACGTTTCAAATTTATTTTAGCAAATGTGACCTTTTTTTCCATTATTGTCAAGTGAATTAATTGACGCAAGGGTGCACTTCAGCAAATTAGTCTCGTCTGTTTTCAAGTCGCCATGGGAATATAAAAACCGAGGTGATAAAAAGCTGTGGGCGGTAGATTTAGTTTGAATTGGCAGTCGTTCAGGTTCAATTACCCTCCTTCTGTTGCTTTTGCATCCCTCGACCTGTCACGATCGCAGGATGATTCATGGCGTGTGATTGATACGAGGGGATGGCCCTGCTTGAGAGGTTTTTTTTTTTTTCAATTTCGTTTTGGTTTTTTATTCGATGGCGCTGCCGTGGCGAGTCACTGCAGAAAACCTGTCGTCGTCATAACGGATGCGCCTCGTTAGCTGCACAGGACGTACAATCACGGTAGCCTCTTGAACCGACTTCTGGTCCATGGAGTTACCCCTCCTGCTTCCCCCTTGCGAGATCGGGGCAGGAAGCGTAATGTGATCTGTCACGTTGAACCATCCTGATTTATTCAGTATCAACCAAAAAGTTTAATCCGCTACCATACAGATATTAAGGTATCTGTGAAATTAAGCCTTGTATTATGTTTGCCTCCCACACGTGGTCCTTATTTGATTGTCAGACTTGATCAAGTCATTGGATTATGATATCACAGCACCTCAGAAAAACTTTTTTTAAGTATAATCTAAAATGTCTCCAGAGACAATTCATATCTCATGAAGTTGTCATATTTTGAGATGACTGAGTCTGCTTCCCACGTTTCGAAGCAAATCATCGAACGACGGGTCTGCGGTTACGGAGTACAACACCTGATGTGTTAAAGAGAAAGAGAGGGGAGAAGTGACTGACTTCTGGGATTAACGAGAACTTGCGGCTCTGGAGACTATCCTGAACTTGGACACCGTTGATGCTCAACAGATTTGTGTATAAACACAACACCGACTGATTGATGACCTCGGTTCCGGGCAGAGGACGGAACCATCACCAAGAATAGAGCCCTGGGATTTACCCTCCTTTACCCGGATGAGCCTACATTGTCAGAAGTGACTGTTGAAGTTGACCTTGTATTGTCGTCGTCAAGTTTGGCTCTGTTGGGTCGACAGGTCCGTGAGGCATCATTTTTTTCCCTGAATTTGACAGAGCCTTATTTTTGAGGTTAGAAAAGGTCTACTGCACCCAGAGCTGCTGACAGTGAAAGTCACAACGATGGATGAACGAACATCTGTCTTCCATTCGTTGATCCAGTTTTAATTTTTTTTCTTTTTGTAAATCACTTCCATTGAGACTTTATAGGGAGGGACGGCATTATCGGTTTTCATCCAACCAAACACTAAGTTGGATAACGTCAGATAATAAAAACACAATGAGGATACTTCATCGGATGCCATATATCATGCAAGCGAGGTAGCACTGTCCAAATTTCACACCACAGAGATTTATGTCAGTTTTGAAAGGACTGGAATGATAATTGGGAAGGAATGTTTCCAACGGACAAGTGCGACCATCACTGGGAATAAAAATTTGACTTGTTCATCGTGGATCACAGTGGCCTGTTTTGTGGAGTTAGCATGTTGTCAATGTGGACGTTGAAGGGATCAATCAACATGCTTGGAAATCAAGAAACGGGATTATTTCTCCTCAAGTGTCGGTGGAGATCGTACAAGTTACTGCCACCTACTTCAATTGGATACTGTCTTACTGTAGTTGTGTGCATGTGCCTCCAGACTTTCCCCGTTACCGGACAGTCAATTGGAAATACAACTCCAGAAATTGTCCAGAACGGTAACATCAACGTAACTGCCTCAACAGTTGATACACCGACTACAAACAATGTGACCGCAGTTGTACGTACGGACTGGTTGCCAACCGATGCCCCCGGAACTACAGGATTACCCCAAACAACTGCAACAACAGCAGAACGGACAAGTCAAATTTTATCATGGAATACGACAACTCTCAGCGCAAGACCTGGTAGGACATGCATGCCAGCTTTTTTTTTTGTGGTGGGGGGGGGGAGGGGAGAGATTGGTAATGTGGTTTATGAAAGGAAATGTTAAAAGCTTGATGAATTTCACAACATGTGAAATTTGAGGTAAAAATGTTGCTCTAGCAAGACACCAGAGATGTAAAATTGTTAGGGGCCATACCACAGGACAGCAACAGCATGCTCAATGCATTCTGAGACCTCCCCCTCCCCCCCCCCTACCACCTCAAAAAAGTGGGTTTTGAAGCCAGGACCTTGTTTCTACTCGTTCAAATATCTTGAACGCTACTATCAAGCTTACCCCCTTCCATCCAGAGGATATTAGCACCGGGCGACGCAATAAATTAACAATGATTAAATTTCCTGTCAGGATGATGTCAAGCTTTCATCTTCCTGTTCTTGCCAAGCGGTGATTATCTGGGTAGTTTTTAACTCTCTCAATGAGATTTTATCCCTTTTTATTCTGTTTTTTTTTGTTATAGGAGAGATACCATTCACAACAGCAGCACCTGAATGTGAGTATTAAGTGAATTTTATCTGCAGTTCTAAAAAGATCAAGAGGCAAAATTGGTTCAGAAACAAAATGAGTTCTTAATATTTTGGGTCTGAATCCGCTGTACATAACGCTCAAGACAAATCACAAGTCAAGTCACCAGTCGCACCAAAAGAAAGTCACAAATCAAATTCCACATCAATCACAAGTTAAGGCTATCATATTGAAGTAATCAATGAAAGAAGGCCTTTCCAACGGTGCGTCTTAAGACGCACCATAGGACCATTTAAATTAGTAGTTCGTTTTGTTATTCAGCGCAGCGCGCGCAAGCATTGGCACAACGCACAGGCGTGCGCGGTTGGTATAATTCGTCGGATCAGTGCGCGACATCGCGTATAGCTGCAATTCAAAACAGTTCGAAACATGATTCAGCAACTTTTGATTTGAAATTGAGATCCTAGAATGCTGTTTTTCTCGGAATATACAGCTGAAGCTGAGCTGAAATTTCATCAGGTTAGTTGTTCAGTATCTTTCATTAGATTTTGAACACTTTTGTTGCTTCAAACGAACAAAATGCAGAAATTACAAATGATGGACTATATCTTTAAATCACAAATCAAAACCAAACTAAAACACAAGTCACCACTGGTCAAATCACAAGTCAAATTGGCAAGTCAGTTTTTAAGTAACAGTGGATGAACAATGACAAATGAATGCCTTTAGCACAGTTCATAGCTTGTCACTTGACTAGCAACAAGATGACCGGCAGCCAATTTCACAAAACAGTGCGTAACTAACGCCATGCGTAGGACTTACGCAACAAACTTGTTGCGCAGTAAGCTTACAATCGATTTCACAAAACATGACGTAGCTGCGCAACATTTTAAATTACTATACCGGTACCTCATGTATATTCGTGACCGAAAGCGGAATTCTCACTGGTCCATTCACCATCACATGCCAGATGTTATTTTCCTGAGCTCAATGATGCGAATCGGAGAATATTGTGGACAGTAAAAATGCCTCCTGTACTAAAAAAAGTTGTCCACAAACAGTTGTATTTACAACCGTAGTTACTGTATTTCAAACAAACTGAACTTTTTCGGGGGTTGAGCAATTATATTCTTCTGGTGAGCTGGACAAGAATCTCTGAAGATTTTTTTTGCCCGCGAGGTGCATACTGCGGGAAACTTCAGCAACTGAATATGCATGAGGTATAGTAAAACAAATACAACATGGTTTATTTCGGGTGGACAGTCGATAAGTTAGCTCCCCACAGTATCGGAAGTTGACAAACCAGTTCCCTCGGCTTCCCCCTTGGGAACTAGTTTGTCAACTTCCAATACCTAGGGGAGCGAATATTGACTGTCCACCCTCAAACCATGTTATATTTGGGATAGGGATGATAACAGCATTTTCGACAGCGGTTTTTGTGTATGATTTTGTTCGGTCACAAAACAGTCAGTGAATCACAGTTCCGCCTGCCATTTGAAAATAGTTTTTCCCAACTTTCTTAGAAATCGTACGGCAACTCTATAAGTTCTGGCCTATTGTAAACAATCAATTCATTTACCTCAAACACACAGCTGTGAGTGTCCTGTATCAACGTTGATAAGTTGTGCAATAGGCTCCACTGCTATCACGATTTGCTGGTAAAATAGGTCGTTTTCAGTCACTACGCCACAATTTATGCCGCCTAAAATAATTGCGCCAGTTATGCCATAAATTGTTGCGCGCTTCTCGAACTTGTGAAGCTGTGAAACTTCCGTGAAATGTGTCATAACATAAATGTTGCGTAGCGTGAAATGTAGCGCAATCTAACACAATAAATTGTGGCACGAGGGAAGTAACGCCATTGCGTAAAGTTTTGTGAAATCTGCTGCTGGGATTTATCTTTTAGGACTTGACTTCAACAAATGCATCAGGTACTGGACTCACCGTTCTGTGTTTATTTTTTAATTTGTTTTGACACATTCTTGACTATGTGCTGAATTGTGCGCCATGAAGGAAGCCTATATGACATGGGGTATATGGTATGAATCAGGGGCAGAATTAGAGGAAATCTACTTCAATGTTGGTAGGAAATCCAGTATTATCCCTGCTACTGAGCTGGAATGGGGATGCGGGGGGATTTTGAAGTTGAAAGAATTGGTCTATTAGGACGTTCGCAATACAGACGAATGAGGAGTCTCTGACGCACACAAGTCGTTTCAATTTGAGTTGGCTTTATACTGAAACGTGTCATGCAATTATGCTTTGTAGTTTACGACAAAATACATAAAAAGTTAATTGGATTGATTGCTGGTGAGTGAAGAAACGGCCCACTTTTTTCCACCTTTTTTTTCGCGTAGCTTCAATCGGCTGAATGAGAACGTGCCCCGTACGCTGATTTCAGGCGCAATTCAAAACATGAGTCCACACCTTTTGAATCGAAATCGAGATCCTATAGAATATTGTTTTCTCGGAGTATACAGCATTCACTGAGCTAAAACTTCATCAAGTAAGTTGTTAAGCACCCTTTTTTAGATTTTAAGCGCTTTTGTTGCTTCAAATGACAAAAATGCACAAATGACAAATGATGGACCCTACCTTTAAAATACTTGTTTTGTTTCTAAAAAATTGCATAAATTGCTTCCAGACCCACCTTGTCCTACCGACGATGCCTGGATCCTCAGGGGAGATTCCTGCTACTACTTCAGTTCCGTCACTGACGCTGCCGAGGGGCGTAGGAGCTGGGACGGGGCGGAGCAATGGTGTAACCAGAAGGGGGGCAACCTGATATCCATCCACGGCATGGACGAGCAAGACTTTGTCAATCTCAAGGTATGTTTGGTAGCAATCTTTGTTAGGGCTGTGCAGAATTAACCGGATATTCGTATATTGGATAATTAACCGAATATCCTTGCATTGTTTTTTCCAATTCAAATATTCAAAAATGTGAGTGGTCTTGAGGATAAGATGAAAAACACCAACTATTTCAATACAAGTTGCGTGGTTTTATTGTTTGTCCAATTCCAGCATTTCCTTGAAAGCCAAATTTTAGCAGAATACTAGCTCAAATTTCTTCTTAAATATCAGTCAATTAACAGCATCTATATTATGTTGATAAGTTCTTTGCCAATTTTCACAAAGTGTGTGAACGTCATGAAAATATGCGTGGGCAAGGCCAAAAAAAACCACTCTGCTTTCCATTACATGGCATTCAAAAATAGGTTAGGCAGGTAGGGAGTGTTTTTTTTTTCGCCAATTTTTTTTTTTTTTACAATCTTATGAAGGCGTCAGTGTTTAGTCAAGGGTAAAAGGTAGAAATTGATGATTTTGGGTGGTTTTTTTCTCATTTTCCCAATAAAAAATTAGGGTGGGGGCTGTCAGAATAGGGTAGGTAGGGAATCCGGAAGCACAACTATTTTTTTTTTTTTGCCCAACTGCTGGCTTGCATTACACCATGCCAAACAAGTGATTTTGCCGTTATTCCTAATTTGAAGGAAAGAAGATAAAATACCTCTTCATTTGTTACTTATGCAAAAATGTTACAGACTGATAAGGAGGTCTCAATCAGAGGTCACACAATCTACTGTCATAATCAATAGACTTGAGAAGATTATCTCATCAAACAGAAGTATTTTGTCAATGTTGTGAAAGGTAATATGCAACACTTTCTTTTGTCGTAAATTTCAGGAATGGATGGATTTGGGGATTAGTATTTTATAGCAAATATTGTTACACTCTCCTGTTTAAAGTTGTGTGTTCATAGATGCTGGAAAAAATAAGAAACAAATGCTGTTCTTGCAGTCTTGTTCCCTGACCCTACTTCAGACAAAAGGGAGCAATTTATAAACGTCGGGGAATTGTCAGGTCAGGGAACCTGACTAGCTGGCTTGTACCCGTTCACAGAGGTGTAACCGGTTGCCAAAAAATTGTGGACTCACTAAATTTTGTAAAATTGGGGGTCAACCATGGTTGGACATTGATACAAAATTTCCACTGTTCTTGAAAATGACAGCACATTAGGTCCCATGATTTCCAAGGATGTTTGAAACCGTATTATTCACCTTCAGTCAAGTAAGATAGTTGATAATAATTTGGTAGTTTTGGTTTTTTGTTTTTTTTTAGATTTTTGCCAATGTTGTATATCAAGTTTAAATATTTATAAGATGGAATTTTGCGTTGGGGTGATGCAAATAAAATTAGGTTTTGCCACACTGAGCATACAGTGTTTTGTACATCGATGAAGGGCAAAACCTAATTTAATTCATTTTTAATTAGGTTCACGTACATAGATTCTAAAGTCTTTTCTGCGTACGCGATCGGAAATGCGAAACTTCCGGTACGCTTTGCCGTATGGTTTCAGCAAAATGCGTAACTGATCCTCCCTACTCTTTTCCACAGAACCACACCTGTTTAACATTTTCAGTCGATGTGTAGGAAATGAATCCCTATTTCGAGCTTTTTATCGCTGGGTCAGTACCAGCTGTTGAACCAATTATCCCTGCTAAAAGACACCACTGACTCTTTCCTGAAAGATTCATTGAGAAAATCAAATACTATCTCTCTGTACTTATATGTGTCAAACACTTCAAGGCATTTGCAAAGTGGATGGGTTTTGTTCAAGGTACACATTTTTCTGGAGATCCCCAAACATATAGTGTTTTATATTGATTACTAGTCACGTTTGAAAGCTCTGGGTCACTGACAGTCCAACATAATGTGTTACAATAAAGGCAATAAATGTGTGCTTGGCAGGTTTTAAACACTATTTTTAAGACCGGTTTGGAGTCTGGATGCTATCAGCATCCAAACTCCAATCGGTCTTTATGTTTAATACTGGCCAAGCTCATATTTATATTTATTAAGTAAAAATTATATATATTTCTAACGATTTTGTTCAACAAGTTTATGTTATGTGTTTAAACACCCCTCCAGCTATGTTATGGTATGTGCCTCTCACGAGTAGTTGCAAACAACTCTTTATATGGAGATTGGCGCGCGCATTGTGCGTATGGCGCGATAAGGACTGTGAAATACAGACTCATCGGTAGTATTGCGCATGCCTCCAGGAGAATTGTGAACGTTCAACCAATAAAAGGGTAAAAGGGACCAGATTTCATAGGAGTCCAAATTTCATGTGACATTGGAAGAGTGTTTCAAACCAGCCAGCCGGTGTTTATTGATCATTTAAGACTTGCCCTGTAACAGGCTCTCGACCAATAGGAATGGGTTAACTGTCTTAGGTATTTATGAATAACAGATAAAATGTTGAAAACATTGAATAAAGACATGGAATTTGGAGCCAACCTGTCATTAGAAGATTGGCACTGCATAACATTCATAGTATGTAACTGATAATCAGGTTAGACGCTAATTTCATCCTTACACCCATTACATCCTAGGGTGAACAGGTGGTTGAGGCAAATATGATAAAAAGTAACATAAGTGACTGGAATGACAACTACTAAGTGCCCCAATTTTGGAGGACCAAAATTGTGTACCCTGAAATTCTTTCCGTGGTAAAAAACATAAAAAATAGCATATTTTCAAGGCAGAATTGTGTGAACGTTCATATTCTACTTTTTAGTGATCGTTCAAACTGTTATCGTTAACATGATTTGAGCTCAAAAAGTTGTTTTTTTTTTCTGCAACTGCAAATGATCATCGTGCAAACAGTAACACTAAGATGTAGTTTTTTAAGCTTCTACCAACCTGAAGATTAGTAGGCAAGCTTTCATCCACTCCTGTGGACTTTCTCAAGCCACAGGAGTGGATGAAAGCTTGCCTACTAATCTTCAGGTTGGTAGAAGCTTAAAAAACTACATGTTATGATCACCCCAACCGATAAAAGTTTTCTGTAGTAACACTAAGATTTGCAAATTACTTAATTTATTCAGTAATTAATTAATTTAAGTGAGTGCTAAAATGGAATCGTCTTGAAATTTCTTTTTCTTCATAGGTGGAAGCATCGAACGTGGATTCTCACTGGATTGGAATAAGAGAATATGAAATCAAAGGAGTGTACTCGTAAGTTGTCTTTAGCGTACTTTTAGATTTGATTTGCAGCAATGAAACAAAACTCGGCGGTAATTAGTGCTTGTGACTGACAATAAAAACATCTCGTAATAACAAGCGGCGACGCTTTGTGCTCTGAATTCGCTGGAATTCGCGGTCTCCCCGATGCAAAATTTCTCAAAAGAAACGGCTCATTCTGGACAAACTCTCAGTGCTGAGATTTGTTAAAAACGTTTGAGCAATATGCTCTAGAGAAAGCCATGGAACATTGAGACCTAAGATTATTGTTTTTATTGAGTGTCATCTCTATGGTCTTTAATTTTACATAGGAATAGTTGGTACCGGTATATCAAATATTCTCGATGTTGGATTTGCGATATATTGATTATTAAAAATTCTGATAGTGACGGTGCATATGGTTGGTTAAAGTAAACACTGAAAGAAAAAGTTCGTCGGAAGGAAAACAAATTAATTTTGTTTTTGGAGAGCACAGACCTTGACCTGTTTGTGATAAGCTAAACTTAGTAGAACTCAACAAAAATGTGTGTTTAACATCCCCCCCCCCCCCCCACACTGAAGAGAAGTAAAAAAGTCAAAGCTGTCTGAAGCCAATTCCCGCTATCACGGAAACACTCTTAAATCCCTGGCATCCTTTGGCTTAACTGACCTGAGAAAGATTGAATTCCCTTGGGTGGGGATGCCTTGCCCATCACGCGGAAGATCCAATTCCAAAGGAAACAAAAATTGCCATTGTTATCTATCTGGCTGAATAGCAAGATGGTGGACGACCTTTGTTTAATCTGACATCTGTCAGACTATTCTATTCATTCTACCCATTTACCTTAGCAGTGTATGGAGCTTAGTCTCATTTGCTCTTTTTGCTTTTTTTTTTCGTTTGGAGCAAGAAAATTTCTCAAAATCGTAAGAAGCCTGCATAGCAACTAACCTGTTGAGGTTTTAGTTAAATGGCTTGTATACATTTTTGAGAAAACTTTGGGTTTCTGAAAGGTAGAGTACGGTACATCATTTGCAGCTATCCAAAAAGTAACTGACCAAATTACTGTATAAAACCTTACTTGGTTTAAAGACAGTAATGTCACTAATCCCCCTGTGAAATTACTCCTTCTGACATGCTGTCATTTTGAAGAAAACTAGAAGAGAAGGTCATTTCCAAAGATGCGTCAAAAGATGCATTTTTGGAAATATCCGTTTGTCGTTCAGCAAAGCCGTGAATGGGTTTATACAAGCTTTAACACAATGCATATGTGCGTGCAGTTGCTGTAATTCGTCGGTTCAGTGCGTGACATCGCGAAGCTGCAATCAGCTGAATAAGAATGTGTCTTGGACGCTGATTTCGGGCGCAATTCAAAACATGACTCGGCAACGTTTGAATTGAAATCGAGATCGGGAACATTGTTTTCTCAAAATTTACAGCATGCAACGAGCTCAAAGTTCATCAAGTTTGTTATTAAGCATCCGTCTTTAGATTTTTAGCTTATTTGTTGCTTCAAATGACCATAGTACACAAATGACAAATGATGTATTCTACCTTTAACTAGATTCCAAAACTATTATGTTCATCAACTTTTGGTGCACCCAATGAATTCAGGGCAGATGGGTCATCATTTTCTAAAAAGATTGTAAGGGGAGGGGGCAAATATTTCCTTTCAATCCCTTATCCCAGCCACTTACCCCACCTATGCTTTTGGTTTTAAAAAAGCTTTTCCCTACCTTGATCGATAACTTCTCCTATTTTATTGATTTCCTCAGCTGGTCTGATGGCACTCCTGTCGACTTTGATTTCTGGGCCCCTGGCGAACCCAACGACTACAACGGTGAAGAGCAGTGCGCCGAGACGTACAATGGAGGTCAGTGACCTTTGAAAACATATAGGATCATTTTTCACAAAAGTAACTTACCAAATTATTATCAAAAAGTTTACTGAGATTAAAGATCGCACTGGTACTAAAGACTCCGTGAAATTATTCCGTCTGGCTTGCTGTCATTCAGAAGAAATCAAGAAATGAAGGTGATTGGCAACGATCAGTCAATTGACTGTGTTTTGGAGTAAAGAGTTCTGTTGACAAAATTGTTTTTCCTAATCAAAAGATTGTGCATGGTTTTTCACTGTTTGCTCGAAAAAGTGTAATATCCACTGAGCTGTAACTTCAACAGGTTAGGTTTTGAACATTCTTCTTTGGATTTGTAGTGGTGTTATTATTGGAAACGAACAAAATGCATGAAAAGCAAACGGTCCCATATGCCTTTACATGTAAATTTCCTTTACAGACCTAATTTTCACTTTTTCACAGTGACCATGTCTGAAAGGTGATAGGATCGTCTGCTTTTTGTACATTTTTGTCACTTGAAGCAACAAAATTACTCAAAAGCAGTGGGAAAAAAGCATAAGTTGCAAAATGTTGTAGGTCGTCAAAAAGTGTGCCGGTGGGCATCCTTTGTTGAGACCGCCTTCAGTGTTCTTCCAAATGATACCATTTTGGGTGGAATCATTTCACGGGGAATTTGATACCAATCTTAGCTTGACTTTGAGTAAGGTTTTCGTCGTTAAATCGGTAGGTCCTTTTCTAGGTTATTGCAAATAATCCTACATGGTTGTTATGCCGAATTGAGTGGCAGCACAATAAGCGAACAGTACTATTAGGGCCGTCCATTTTTGAATAATTTAGTATGGGTGGCTAGTGCGGAAAGCACTCGCCTCGCACAAATGTGGCCCGGGTTGGATTCCCGTATCGGACCATTTGTGAGTAGAGTTGTGCGTGGATTCTCTCCTGTGCCACCAGGGTTTCTCTCTGGGCTCTCCAGATTTCCTCCCTCAATAAAAATCAACACTTTCTTACGCTGGCTGTGCTCTGTGGTCAGACATGGGTCATATGGTGGCTGCCTAAGGCGCCTTTACAAACCTGCGACTCGACCACGTTGTAGCCACGTCCTTCGCAATTCAGCTTCTCAGCTGCGAGTAAGGATGATTAGCCCCCTAAATTATTATAACTCAAAACTGCGCTTGACCGACTATTCGCATATTCGACACTGCTCTCTGCAACTGCTTGCTGCGCCGTTGACGCGCCAGTTAAAATTTGCGTGCTGCGATCGATATGGGGCGCTGGAGTGTTTTGCAGTAAATATTTTACAACTGTAAGGGGCTTTAACCTGCTGAAAGGGTGTGAACAATGAACCGCCGTTGACAAAACATTTACCGTCAACAAAAATGTGGCACCTGACAATAAAGGACCGTAACTTTACGATAAAATAACATCACACTCGTGTGTGTATGTGCGTAGTTTGAGTGTTTTTGAATATTCAAACCGGCAAAAAGCTTGCACAAAGCCATTCGGTTGATGATCAAATTATTTGAATATTCGGTATATTCAGGACAGCCTTAAGTAGTACACATGTTTACTTGTGCTCCTATTCCGTAGATTTAATGAGATTTGTTTCATGTATCATATCCAATCAACTACTAATGGAGATATCCGTGTGGAAAGGAAAAGGAGCTTATTAATTTCAGTCCTCCCGTTAGCGCTCTGAGGCAAAATGTCAAGGGTGATTATAAATGGAATTGTAACTCAGTTAAAAAGTATTTTACAGATCTGGGAGCTGGGGGGGGGGAGGAGAGGAAGACATAAATCTTATAGGGAGAGTCTGTCGTTGCAGTCAAATGTTTTTCCATCAGTAAGGGGGGGGGGGGAGTCGCACAGTGTCAGATTGCTAATGGGTTGGAGATTTTAAAAGTGAAATCGGGATGCTGTTAGAACCACAATTAGAACGGCGAAATTGGCCTGTTTGAAAAATTTGCAGGGATGAAGATCGCCACCTATTGTCCGATAGTGTCCATCATTGTTTGCTTTTAAACAGCGCCTCCTATCAGTAGATCGTACATGTCCCGTCCCTGTCGCCCTCCCCCTGCTTTGACTGCGAATCATAACTGCGGAAAATTTTGTCTTCATATGTCAAATCATAAAAAAATTCACAAAGAGCAAATGATCCTCTGCACCTTATTGTTGGTAGTCCCCAAATTTGCTGAGGTCTGTGCTCATATGTGCACCAGTTTCATTTCAATATTTCATAATGGCCTTTACAGATGGTAAATGGAACGACAACAACTGCGGCATCGACCGCAACTTCATCTGCCGCAAGCACGTCAACTCGGTCACGCCGGTCACCAAGCCCACCACGCCGGCTCCCACTGGCTACTGCCCAGTCGGCGCGGCCAAGTTTGACAACCGCTGCTACGTCTTCGTTGGTAAGGATGAGGCGGACAGGAAGAGCTGGGAGGATGCCAGGGAGGCTTGCGAGACGTCTCTGGGCAGCCGACTGGCCATCATCCACTCCGCACCGCTCCAGTGTAAGTCCATCACAACCTATCGATAACCTAGATAACTCATACCACCAGCGCCACATACAAAGTTTGAAGGCCTCTTTGGCAAGTCACTTTATAAGGCTTGACGCTTAATGGAGAATGCAGGAACAAGTAAAGTCTTTAAAAAAAATGTTTAATTAGCGCAATATGTAAGGGAGCAGACTAATGACCAGCGTGGCAGCACATGCACTATGTTGATGTCCCTGTTTTTTTGTGTGTACGGTCTGACGTTACCGTTTTCTCTGATTTTTCTCTTGACTATCCAAATTTTCCGGAGAATGTTCATGTTGGTCGAGATTGTAAGTGGGTGTAAGTCAAGCTACACCCTGAAGGATATTTTTGAGAGTTTTAAGGGGATCGAAATGTCATCTGCAATATCAGCCGACAACTTTGTTCTGACTTCTGTGCCCCAGTGAAAAAAAAGTAGGGGGAGGGGGAGACACATCGCCGCACCACTTTCGGGCAAGCTCCATACCAGAAACCGGAGACTTTTTTTGGTCGAAGGGTTAATTTCTTTTTCAATCCTGGTTTCTCTCAGCGTTCCTGACCACCAAACTCAAGGGTCTGGACTATCGCATGTGGATCGGTCTGAGTGATCTCACCAGCAACTCCCAGTTCAGATGGATCGATGGGACGGCACTGGACTACACCAACTGGAATTCAGGGGAACCCAATGAGGCTAACGGCGAGGTAGGTTTACGGTCCCTTAACCACTTCATGCTGGGATTATTTTTGCCAAAAATTCTGATTTTTGCAAAAGGCAAAACTGGGCAGAGGTCAAAATGAGAGTTTGCAGAAATTAGAAAGAGAATAAAATTGTTCTTACGATATTGTTCGTTGCACTTCAATTAGACATTCCATTGACAACTTATGGCTGTTTAAAGTTGGTATTTATTGACATGTCAACAAGAATTATACAGAGAAAAAGGCCTTTCATGTTTCAAGTTTTGTAGCCTGAAAATGAAAGGTGCGGATTGTTTTTCTTGAAAATCACTTTTTCCCCACCATTTGTGTACTATGTCTATAAACTATGTGTAGTAGGTATATCAAAGATTACAAATATAAAATAACCTGAAAATGAAAAAAATCAGGCCCATTTGGTTTTCTGCATTTTTCTCCACTAAGGCCTGTGCCCAGTTCTGTCTCATTTTGCCAGAACGCCTCACAAACGATTACATAGCCTTTTACTGGGCTTTTGTCTAGTGTTCAAATTTGGGACTCTTTTTTCCCCGGATAACATCTATTTTAGAACTTGTTTAGGTCCTGACATCCATTTATTAAAGCTACAGTCCATCATTTGCAGCTTTCCAACAAGTAACCGACGTAATTATTGTTGAAAAATATAATTGGTTGAAAGATAGTAAGGGGGATAAAATCCCTGTGAAATTATTCTTTCTGGCATGCGTTGTTCAGCACCCTTCTTTAGATTTTGAGCACTTTTGTTGCTTCAAACGAACAATGCAAAAATACACAAATTACAAATGATGGACTATACCTTTAAATACCGAACATCTGAATCCCTTGTGAGTGTTTAGAATAAAACCAATTCATGATCAACCACTCTGAAGTCCCAATCTGAGAATAATGTTGAGCAAGATGTAGACTTTGAGTCTATCCATTTCTCCTGCTACGTTCTATAGGAGGACTGTGTGGAGATGACCTATGATGTGGTCGCCGCCGGAGAATGGAACGACAACGCCTGCTCCAAACTCAACGGCTACATCTGCCAGTCGTACCCAGGTCAGCATTAAACGTTATCTATTTTATTGTGTCGCCTAAACAAAGTTTTGGGGGACACTTACCAGTCCTAAATTCTGTATGACAGTATGACCGTATGTTAAAGTTTAGGTTAAGTTTTTGAAAAAAGTGTATAACTTCTACATGCTTTCATGGATTTGGATGAAACTTGGATGCAGTGACTCTTGGGTGGGAAGACATAATTTTTCATCAGATTACTGAGGTCAAAGGTCATCTAGGGGTCATTTGAGGTCGTTTAATAATGCACAAAATTTGACTTTTTTTTAAGAACATAAAACATAAAGGGATCAACCACGAAAAAAATTGACACGTGCGATCAGCGGTTCACCTTGTTTGTATGCCCCGTGGTACATGGGTTCGAATCCTGACAGGGAACATTGTGCTTGTGCGTTTGGACAAGGCACTTTACTGTGATTGCCTCTCTCCACCCAGGTGTAGTAAATGGTACCTGGTAGGAAGAATTTCATTCAATGCTTGCCGTGCTAAAGCCAGGGTAATATTGGAGCGCCAGGAGCGTTACTTCATGACAGACATGAGCGCTATACAAGATGCCAATATTATTATTTAAATGTGCGAGACTTAAAAAATAATGCACAGTACATGCCATTCCTCATGGGCCAAGCAGTAGATTAAAAACGGATAACACAACAACTGTTGTTGCCAGGGTTTCGCCAATCAGAATCGTGGCGACCAGTTTGCTTGAAGATAAGATCAGTAGTAGTAATCTTTTATTTCTTATCCTTTCAGTAATTTCTTTTTCCTATTGCTATCCACCAGATCCTTCCCTTAACCCTCCCCTTGTGCCGATCAGTGCCTGCCGGGCAGGCTACAGCCAGTACGGCACCGGTTGTTTCAAAGTCATCTCAGCCCCCATGAAGTTCAGCGACGCCAACGACGAGTGTCGTAGAGACAATGTCTACCTCACCAGCATCGCCGACCAGTACGAGCAGGCCTTTGTGGAGACGCTACTCCACGATAACGGCGGCACGCCTGTTTGGATCGGTTTAGTGGATGATAAGGTAAAATAAGCTCAAAATCAGCTCAAAAGTGAAGATAGGGATCGTACAAAATACACTGTAAAATCATTCTTCCTGGATTGATATCGTCAGAAGAAAATGATAGTTACAGGCTGTTTTGAAAAAGTACGCCCATGCACACAGTGTACACTCGGAATCCAGTTACACAATCAAAGATATTGTGCATATGTTTTCTCTGCTGTTTCAAAATGTATAGTATCCACTGAGCTGAAATTTCAACAGCATGCGCGGATCCGGGGGGGGGGGGGGTAAAAACAACCCCAAAACAGCTCTGTCTCCCCAATTTTTTTTCATAGAAATGCATTTAAAATATGTGAAAGCCCTCCTGCTCTGACACCCTCCCCCCCCCCCAAAAAAAATTGATAATTATACTGTTAATAATATCTGCTTGTGCATAGAATTTTGTCAGAGCCAACTGGGATACGGGGGTATTTCTACACTATTCTGTAACAAATCATTTTGTAATTTATTATATATATTGCCTTGTACAGCGCTGTGTTCTTCGAAGGGCGCTTGATAAATGCCTAATTATATAGTATGGTGTTAATAATCATTGGGTTTGAACAGCGCCCCCATTGAAAGTATGGTACGACCCCCCCCCCCCTTGATTTTATGGAGTCCAAGTGTCCGGACAAAAAAAAACTGTCTACATTTTAGCATTTTTAGCATTTTTTGCTGATGAACCCCCCCCCTTGCAAAATATCTGTATCTGCCCCTGAACAGGTTAGTTGTAATGTACCCTATAGAATATTTCAAGCAAATTAGTTACTTTATAAGGAAAAGAAGTGCAAAGAAAAGCAAAGTAGCCTGCATACTGGTACCTTTAAAAACCAAAAGTACTTTTGTTGGTGTTGGGTAGCAGTATAAAATTATTCCAAGCTTTCTTGCCACTACCAGGTTGAAGGGGAGTACAGATGGGTGGACAGCTGGCCTGTGTACTTCACCCACTGGGGGCGTAGCGAGCCCAGCAAGGGGGCGGGCGAGGGATGCGTTGCCATGGAAACCAACGGCAACTGGAACGACACACGGTGCTCCGATATGTATTCCGCTGTGTGCAAGTACTCCTTAGGTGAGTTTGAACGAAGTGAATTAATAAGAAGGAGGTTTCACAGTCAAAATGCCATGCAGTCTGTGTTACTTGTGGAAGATTCTCAGCTGATTTATAATAATAATAATAATGGAGTCTTATATAGCGCACGTATCTACCAACAATCGGGTACTCAAGGCGCTGGAGATTATGTCTATTATTAAAGAAAGGTAAATAAAGTTGATGAGAAATATGAGACCCATTATGCTTAGCACGTAAACTTTCTAACCAGTACATTCTGCTTAACATCTCCATCAAATTGGCCCCTGAAGTTGTCAACGTTTGATCTTCAACTGTGCAGTATTGCAATACTGAACTAGGATGTGTTCAAGTGAACATGTTTGCATTTGTTAGCTAGTCGAAAAACTGTTGTCAAAATGGCAGCTTCCTGTATGCGAATGCTACAAGTGTCAATGTTTAGATAGCAGTGAAATTTCTTCCTGTAATATATGAACTTATACTTGGGATGTTTAAAACAGAAAATGTTACCTCTGGCAGGATCGTACATTCAGGGTGTGTGCTAGCCATGTTGGGAAACTCAGCAAACGACTCAGACCATTTGCTGTGGTTTCTAACATTCACCAACGCTGATGGCAAACAGCCGGTCCCACTTACGTAAACTTTGCCAACATTGTTCGGATATGTAGAGGGCACCCCAGGTGTAATTATTACAAATTTTCTTCATATAAAGAAACTCTTCCCACGGACCATCCCGACACGCCCGGTACCTGCCCGGATGGTTGGTCCCCGTACGGCAGTAACTGCTACTACTTCCAGCCCGAGGGCCAGGATCTGGTGGAGTGGCCGGTGGCCGACTTTGACTGCGTCAGCATGGGCGGCCAGCTGGCCTCCATCCACAGCAAGCCTGAGAACGAGTTTGTGCGCAGCAACACCAAGCGGACTGAATCCATGTGGATTGGGCTCTACCGCTCCGACGCAGGTAATATTGGGGACTTTGTGGGAATTTAAGCGATTTTCAGTGTTTTCTTGACGAAGGTTTCTGCTTCCCAGACCTAAACAGACAACTAGCATGAAAGGCATACGAGAGGGCCGTGGTCTAGTGTTTACAGGACCGACATATGTTTTCAGTACTTTTGCTCGTAATAGAGAGTGCAAAGTCTTGCCAGTCCACGTTTGCTTTTTATGTGAACGTGTCGGTACCAAACACTGAATAGTCTAGTCACAGACCCCGTGTTTGCATTTACCTAATTGTTATCTGCATGATTGAATGGAAGTTGAGGTCAACAATTTTAATTTTATAATGGTCATCGACTTGCAATATTTTCAATATGTTTTAAATTGTAATGCTTAATTTCGAAAAACCCATTTATTTGCCCTTGATCGGATGGACTCAGTCAGGACACAAAATGCAAAATGCAAAAGAAAGAGGACATTACACACATTGCAGATCCTATACATAGTGCCCGGATGTGCTGAAAAATCTTGCTGGTTTTATAGGTTGACTTGCATGCTCTGTAATTGTGTTCATTGTGTTCGTGGTGGTTGTGTTCATGGGCAAGACACTTTACTACAATTGCCTCCCTTCACCCGGCCAAATAAATGGGTATCTGTGAGGGTACAGAACAGATTGCGCTGATCTCAAAACTGCTTCATATAAGCGATCTTACGGCCTGATGAATAGGGGTAAGCACTTTGAGATATTTGTATAGGACACTTTATCAGCACCACATAATTATTATCATTATGAATATGTATGAGATGTATGGATGACTTTTATCAGACTGTGATAGATGTTTGTATTTTCCGTCTTGATTTGCAGGTGGCTTCTCCTGGGAGGACGGCACGGGTGTGGACTTCGTGAACTGGGCACAGGGTGAACCGTCGTGGCAATGGGACGGTGAGCACGAGAACTGCGTGGAGTTGTACCTGGACCGGGGAGAGTGGAACGACCTGGACTGCAAGTTCCTCAAGTCCTACGTCTGCAAGATGCCTAAAAGTGAGTCACCTTAGTCCTTGTTCCGGCCCAAACCACCCTGCCTGTTACTCTTTATACCGCCCCAACCGCCCTAGCACTCTATGATTTCCTGGATTCATCAAGGTGTATTAACTACATTGTAATACAATGTGATACAATGTAATACAATATAATTTAAGTACTAATTGGTTAAACAGATTGTTAATTTAGCACCGCAAACTTCCACTTATTGCTGATCTTACCATGCCAATCCTAAAATCTGATCTAGTTACACACCTTACCTCATCCCTCAAATTAATTCTTCTCTTTTGACAGTCCCAATCACCGGACCCCCAGGACAGGTCACAGATGCTCCCCCAGCAACCAATTCAGGAGTCACCAAATCACCACAGAGTGAGTTGAACAGTTTGCCCAGCATTCATAATCAAATTAGTCGGGGACCAATTTGCTTACCACAGAATTCAGCGCTTACAATCAACATTGTGTGCCAGTAAAAAGGTTTGGTGCTAACCCAGTAAACACAAAATCCTCAGTCACTGGATGTATATATGCGCATTAGCCAAAATTCCTTGATTACCCATAGATTAAGCATAAGCACAGAATTTTTTGTTACAGTTTGTGGGGATGTTTCACTGACGGTAAGCAGAGCCATGAAAGCATGGCTTGAAAAATTGGCACTAACCAAAATTCGTAAATACCTGAGACAGTTTACCTATTCCTATTTGTCCAGAGCTGGTCACGTGGGTGTATTTAAAACGGTTGACCGGCTGGCTGGTACACTTTCTTGTTGTCACATGAAATTTGGACGCCTATGAAATCTGACCCCTTTTGCCCTTTTTTGGTTGAGCGTTCGCAATCTTCACTTAGGATGCGCAATGCTACCATTGAGTCCATATTTCATAGTCCTAAATTCTCACTACACTGGCACCGCTGCGTTCTGTGCCACAGCGGGCAGTATGCGACATGTGCTCCAGTCTCCATGTAAGGAAATGTGCCACTTGCGTGAGCAAACACCATAAACATAGCTAGAGGGGTGTTACACAAAACATAAAGCACTCTTGTTGAACAATAGTGTAGTAAATTTATAATTTGTGAATTGTTTTGACCAAATAAATATGTGCTTGGCCGGTATTAAATAAGTATGGTATTAAACAAGTAGGCCTATGGGCTCCGTGCGCCAACAAAAGAGGGCGCCCTTTTACCTAGCAACAACGTCCCATAGACATTTTACTGGTTGACGCTCATCGTTCCTTGTGTGTGACGCACGTACACCTGGGGATTTGTACTATGTACACACAGTGGCCGCGCTTTGCGGCAAAATTGCAGTCAGGCAAGATGGCGTTACCCCCAACTGTACTTTCTTTGCCAGTGAGGAGTTACATAGTCCATTGAGGGGTTACATAGTCCATTGTAGTTTCAGAAATCACAAACAATCCCTTCCGTTTTTCCCCCTGTGACAGAATCCTCTGGAGTGTCCGCGGGAGTGATCATCGGCATCATCCTGGCTGTCCTGGTGGCGGTCCTGCTGATTGCCCTGGTGGCATGCTTCCTGAAGTCCCGCTCCAAGACCACCAAGGCTCCCTTGGACATCGGCACGGTGGGCTTCGACAACGCCATGTACAGCGTCAGCACGGAAGAGGTCAAAGTCAGTGACCCCACCACCATCAATACCGCGTCAGCTGAGGCGTAGCTGTTTTACAAACTAGGATCTAATTGCATTGATCTGTGTCACACACCATATTCACTAAACTATGGACTCAAGAGTACAAGTGCCCCCTGAACAGTAACAAAGAGAAGGCCATTTCACACTGTCGTATCGCCTACCCTTGTTATATTTAGCACAGGTCCACTGCAACACAGGTTCCATTGAACACCGGTAGGCAAAGCATGTCGTTCACAAACACTGGCATGTACATGGGACGACCGTAAATTTTGGATTTCTACCTGGGTAGAGCCTCTCAACCCTGGTCCTGACCATGGGCGTCATTCAGTGGGGGACGAGAAGTCCCCCCCCTCCCCCCCCCCACTTTTTAAAGTGGGGGATATCATATCTTTTTTCGTCCCTGAATAAAAATTGTAGCCTACTTTAATGATTCTATAGCTCAGGATAGCTGATTCAATGACTCCAAACTCGAAAATGATGTTCAAAAGATCTTTTGCAAAAAAAAGGATTGGTTTTAGTGGTCAGAAATTGCCTCGGATCGCATCACAGAGCATCTAGAATCCAAAATTGTTTTGGGCCCTTAAGCGGGCCCTGAACCCCACGCGGTTAAGGCTTCACATTCGCATTGGTTCTCATCAAGGTATGTCCCCCCCCCCCCCACTTTTGAGAAGTGATTGACGCACTTGGTCCCGACTGAGGTTGGACTTTAGCCGTGTAGAACGCCGGACATGTGTAAAAGCCACATGTGTTGGATTCTCGCAAGTCTGAGAGGGTTGTCAAATTGTTGGGGTTGGAACTGGATATTTTTGATAGTGTGAAAGGGCATAGAGAGTTAAGAGTTAAGTTACGTGCTCTAATAAATATTCACATATGTAAATTGATCTGTATTGAAGTAGTGGGGGGAAATTGTATTGGCTTTAGGATGAAAAAATTTGTAAAACTTTTTTTGTGGGAGCCAAACTTTTGAGGACTTTTTTTTTACAAACTTGACAGAAGCTTTTTTGGGGTTACAAAAGAAAATGAAAGAGGTCGTTTGTTTTGACAATTGGTTATTTCCACCACCCCTTTCCTTCCTTTAGAAACACTGGTACAATTTGGATAAAAGAAAATTTGAAGCTTTGACATCATGAACCTCCTTTAAAAACACATAAACTTTTTAGATTAGGATACAAATTATGGTCATATCAGAGGCAACAATATGGGTTTTGTGTAACTGTAAAAAAAATAATTAAAAATCAGTAAGAATGTAATTATCTTTTACACAAATTTTCTTAGTGCTTGTTCAGGCACAACTTTATTACCATGGAAACACGTGTTTGAGTGTGTACGAGTGTAAATATTCAGTTTGTAAGATATAATCCTTCTGAATTTGTTCTAAATTTGTTCATGTTCTGGGAAAAGTTTGAAAACTCAACAGTATTCTACTGTTCCCATATGGTGAGCTGATATTTTTGTTTGACCGTTTTAATAGATGTGTTTTTAATTCTATCATTCCATTAATTTAGACAATTAAATCCACACTCAAAGAGTTAAACCCGGTTCATACTTCATGCGAACGCGAACGCGAATCTGTGACGTCATGGCAAGTATTCGCGCTGCGAATTCGCAAAAGTTGAACACATTTCAACTCGGGCGAATTTTGCAGGGACAGTTTCATGACGTCAAATTCGCTTCGCATTCGCATTCGCATGAAGTATGAACCGGGCTTTAAGTGTAAAAAGAATTGCTTGATAAGATTGGTTATAAGATTTCCTATGGACAGTCTTTTGACCAGTTCCTGCTCTCCTGAAGAACTTTTAAAATTTAAAAAAACTTTCATTTTATGAGATCTGTGCACTTTTGCTGCCATATTTGATCTATGAGAGTTAAGTGACAATGTGAATATTAAACAAAAAAATATGGTGATCTATGTTTTTATATATTTTCTAGTTGAATATCTACGATTTTGTGATTTTGCAACTTGTATAATTAATCTTATTGAATTATTCCTGTATATTCCTAATAAAAGTTGAACTATTTCTTGTTCAAACCATGTTGTTTCTTTGTTTCCTGTAAATTTTTGCTTCATAATATTTTGTTTGCAAAATCTGAATGATGAATACGTTGCTAGGTCTCTCTGAGCACAGAGCCACTTCATTGATGTCTTCCCATCATGGTTTCTCAGATTATTTCTATGCATTTGCAGGAGCAAAACAAGTTTGTTGTAATACAGTAAATTTTGCCATTTCCTACCAGTGCACTGTGCCAAAATTAGTTTAACTCTCAAGATTACAACTGATAACGCGTTGACACATTTGCACGCGGATCAAACATGCCAAAGTGCGTGTTATGGTGTTCCAGGGGGGCAGCCAATTAAATCTCCTTATCTTACAAAATAAATATGGTAATTGCAAGTTGAAGTTTCAATTATAGAAGTCCAAATTACTGATTGTGAGTGTAGATAAATGCTTGACCTTTGTGCAATGATCAAACTTCAACATCAAATGAGAATTTGTAACTTCTGTGTAGTTTTGTCTCATTTCTTAGCTGGTAGGTTGGGTCTACCCACAGTTTGGCAGTTTCTTCATTTTTGGGTGACCAATTTTCAAAATTGAAGTTGCAGCCCTTTGAAAGTTTCACAAGAAAGCTTACATTGTTGACTTCTGGCCGATTTGAAGAATCTGCGATGAGGTCTCTTCTCATCTGTGTGTTGGCTGTACTGCCACTCGGTATGTCTACCTCATATAGTCTTTTCAGTAATTTCTACATTTGGGCTTGTAGGGGCAGGGAGAGAGAGCTTGGCTCTCTCCCTATTGTCTTGTAACATATTGCACAATAAGGTGTTTCAAGGTAATTATGCAAGGTAATCACACGGCAAAAGAACACTAGTTGCTAGACGCAGGTGCATTTTGGAATGACCACATGATGGCTTGGAAGCGCCAAAGTTTTCCATTGACGATGTGTACGCAGCAAAACGTGTAAAATTGCCCTGTCAGCAAGATGGTGTATATTATACCGTGAAATGCTTTATTGTTGAATGTGGCTATACACATGTAAGTAGTTATAATTTTGTGAACAGATGGTGCAAGGTTTTATGTTCTAGATTTGTTTGTCTATGTGATATTCAGTTTTCGGAAAAGAATGTAGTATCATGACGCCACTTCTTTGGTTGTGTGCAAAGTCTATGGAGAGTTGAGTGCATTTTCAAAGTATTTTCTAACAAATTGGGAAGATTTCTTCAGCCCAAGATTCAAGTCTTTCTAACATTTTTTGCAGTGACTGTCCTTCATTGAGATAATATGACAAGAGTGGCGTCAGGATGCAACATTCTTTCTATGGTGACCTTTTTAGCCGATTTTCGGCTAACTTTGACAGATTTTTTGTTAAAAAACGAGTTTGAAAACGAAAATTTTACAGAATGGATTTTTTGGCAGATTTCTGGCGGAATTCTGCAAAAATGGTTATTTGACAAAAAATCAAAGCATATTTGAAAAAAGTGGTACTTGTTTTAAAAAAGGAAGCCCTTTGTATTATGGGGCAGGTTGGCTGGTCCAAGTGCTGAGGTTCACTGGGAACCGCGGACTTCGTGACGCAAATGCAATTTGTCTGAAATTTACGCAATTTCATAACAATATGTGACTATAGATTGTTTATACTGTAATTTGAAACTTAAGGCAATCATCCAACATCTGCATGTGATTTTAAGTGTTTATAGTGTATTTTGAGTAATTCTCGGGAATTTGGCAGATTTTTGATCAATCTGACAGATTTTTGAAGTCCGTTTGGCCATGACCTTACGGTCACCCTGATTCTTTCCTTAAGTCTAGACTGCTTTGATGGATATGATACTTAAACTTGCATTCACCGTGCTCTTTTCGAGTTTCATCCCCTCTCCCCCCCCCCTCCAAAAAAGATTCCTCTTGTTAAGTTTATTTGTCTAGCCCCCTCCCCCCAACAAGTTAGTCACTTTTGAACGAGACATTAACTGAACAAGAAATCTGCCCATATTTAGTTATTGAATTATTCCTTTACAAATTTCGAATTACTTACTGTCCGACAATATTTCCGTTCAGCGTAGGCTGGTTCCAGCCCCACAATCAGTACCGGTATCGATAATGTACGGACCAGGAACCAGTCTGCATGTAAAGCAGATCTGTTTGTGCCCATTATAAAAGCCTTTTCATTTCAGAGGGTTGCAGACACCTAACAAATATTTTAAAAGAAGTATTGGAGGTGGAATAAATCATCCTAGTTTACATTTGGAAAGAATGATGCAACCTGACGCCACTTTTTTCTTCTTATATCATTAATGAAGGTCATTCATTGCAAAAATGATGATGAGACATGAATCTGGGACTGAGAAACATTTCAAATTTTGTTAGGAAATACTTAGAAAATTTTCCTGACTCTCCATAGATTTTGTACACAATCGCGCAAGTGGCGTCAGGTTGCAACATTTTGTCCATTTTATTATTATTAATACGCCATATTACTTAAGCAAACAGTTGTCTGCTTTGGTTTTGCTTATCTTTTATTTATTTTTTTGCTCAATTTCATATTGAATGCATTTTAGTGCCAAATGCTTCACTAAGAGTCTACACGGTCGTTTATAATAAAGGAAATCCACTTCTGACGGCAATTTTCACCTATTTTCAAATATTATTTTCAACTTTTGATGAGTAGCTATCAAAGTACAGGCCTTTAAGCATGTTGACAAAAAAAAATAGTTGAAAAAGTTGAAATTATCCAGTACCACAAGTTTATGCTTTTCCAGAGAAACCTAACGAAATTTGTTTTTGCAAGTTTGCACTAGTTATATTCTTCAAGCTCATAACATTGTACAACTTGGTAGGGTTTGAACATTTTTTTGATGTTAACACACCTTTTTGTGTATTGTTAAACATTTGGTAAGTTTAGCAGATCTCTTGTTTTAAAACAGATTACTTAAAGGGAATGTACATCATTGGCTTTTGCTGTTATTTTCAGAAATGAACTATTTGAGGGGTCAGTATAATAGATCAAATATTGTTACACTAACATGTTTGAAGTTTTGTGTTCGAAAATGCTGGAAAACCAAAAAAAACAAAAATGTTCATGCAGTCTGGTTCCCTGACTCCACTAAAGATGAAATAGATCGATATTTATAGATGCCGGAAAATTGTAAGGTGAGGGAACCAGTCTAGCCTGCCCGCACCCATTCATGAACATGTAACCAATAGCAAACAAACTTTGAACAGAAAAAAATGGTCAGTAGTTGAAAAATAGTTAGGTTTTTCCAACGGTGGTCGGTCGACCACCGTTGGAAATTTATACAAAAATACTATTTTCTTGAAAATTACTTCACACCAGGTGCCATAATTTTACAGGATGCTTTAGACTGTCATTTACCAACATCCTAGTAAAGTATTTCGTAAAAACTTGGTAGTTTTATTTTTCGATGTTTGCAAATGTTGTATATTCCCTTTAAACTGTAAAGGCCTTAGTCAACTTTACGCCCCACTCGCACTCAACATACACAGCCCTAACTTTAGAAAACCTTTGGAATTGATCTGAATAGTGCGTGGTCTTTGAAACCCTTGTGAAGCCCATTACACGGCCGCTCAGTTTGATTTCGTTGACTTAACTTATCGGCTACAATCGCAATTAATATTTGTAACATGGTGGAGTGTGGATTTGTATCATGAGTGGCCTGGCACATAAGGTTTTCCAACTTTGGCCAAACATTGCATAATTTTTTTTTGTTAGGAAAAAGGGTTACAACTTTTGAAAATTCTGTGGTTGTTCATTGTATCGTATCACAAAACCTCAAAATGTCTTTAATCTCTTTTTTAAAGGTATCTGTATGATCGTTTGCTATTCAAGTTTGTGCATTTTTGTTTCTGTTTCAAGCCACAAAGTTGTTCAAAATCTGAAGTACATTACATAACAACTATAACCTGTTGAAGTTTAATCAGTGAATCTATACATTTTGAGAAGACAGAGAAAACATATGCTCAATTGTTCGGGTTCTAACACATAAAAAGTATGCCTACAGACATCCTGTTTTGAAAGTACCTTCACTGTTAGCTTTCTCCAAATAATCATGGGTGTCGCAGGGGAGGGGGGGGGCAAGGGGGCGCTTCTCCCCCCCCCCCCTCTTCCCCATTGAAAAGCAACCTAAAAGGGGGGGGGAAGAAAGGGAAAAAAGACAAGGTAGGAGGTCATATTGCTGTTAGTGCATGTTTAACAACATTTACAAGCATTACATTCACTGTGTGGACTTCCGAACAAAAGATGTCCACATAAACCAGGTAGCAGTGGACTTGCCCACGTCCACACAATGTTTTTCCCCCTCTCTGGAAAACAGGTTTAGAGGTATTTTGGGTTAAGTTTATCTGTGGCATAATGAAGTGAAACACTAAAAGGAATCATAGAAAAAAAATTGGGTTGAAAGTGTTTTCACTGTGCAAGTAAACTGAGTTTTTTCAAAAAGGTTTTTCTTAACTACACGAAAACAAAAGAATGTCCACACTAGGTATGTGACGTAAACATGTCTGGACGTCTGCAGGGGTGTCAATGGGGGTGGGGTCGGCAGGGCAAATGTCCCTCCGCCCACCCTCGAAAAATGATACATTGAGAATATGCTAGAAAAAGTACATGGATTTTTTGGGGGAAAATGTGCTTTGTTCCAATCTAGAAAAAAATCCTGGCAGGCGCCCATGCAAATAATGGCAATTCAGGCAGAATAATTTCACAGGATATTTTATGCCATTCCCATCTTCAGTTGGAGCACGGTTACTGTCATATCAGTAGGTACTTTTCTGTATTATTGCGAAAGATCATACGTGGCCTTAATGTTGGCTTTCTAAAATTTGCAGACTATAGCTAGTAGTACCTACCCATTGGCATAACATTCTATGAACATCTTGTGAATTTTCATTAGACATAACTTACCAGGGAAATTTCGAGGTTTACTTGTGTTAACAAATTCCAATCGTTGGATTTCACACAAATAAAAGTGTAATAGAAATAACTCCTTGGGGTTTTGACTTTAAACTTGGACAAGTTTTATAGTAGGTGTGTTTCTTCTGAAAATTGTATGTAAAATTTGAGAACTTGGACAATTATGAGGAATCGGTGAAGAATTATCGTAATTATACATATATTTCGGCAGACAAAATAGAAAACTAAAAAAAAAAGTCCATTGGTCCAACCATCATTTGTGGCGGTGGCGGGAACAAAAAGAAAGGTTTATAATTAGTTCTTAAATTTCTGATTCATAATCACCAGCGTTTTTCCACAAAGCATGGTCAGCTGACAGTTTTTGTCTGCCATTAAGGTCGCTGAGTTTTATCTTCGCCAATCTATTTTGTTACAGGCAAAACAAAGAAAAACACATGTCAAACTTTGCCCTGTTAACTTAATGCCGGCAATCTACAAAACAGTAATGACTTTGTTATCATTGTGTCCACATTGTACCTGGTATTGCCATACACAGAATTTGTAGAGGAGTTAAAAAAAACAAAAAACTGTTATCTCATTTGATGTTTCTGTTAAACAAATATATATTTTCTTTTTTTAATTGTTCCCATCTTGTGGGTTGGTCCAGCTGAAAAGTGGGGTGCTTTAAAATCTGCCTGGTTTGCCAGTGTATGTCCGTGGTCTCCCTCAATTGCTATAGCCTCATGGGATCTGAAAATGGATTTTCAAAGCTTTTTGGGAGAGGAGCATTTACCCATTTGGCACATCACTACTTCTCCAGCCTATGCCGATTAAATCAGGATACCCACGGGTGGAGTTGCATAGTTGTAGTAAAGTATATTGCCCAAGAACATCCTGATTCTCATAGGGAATTTAAACCATGACCCGTTGCCCCTTGGTCCAATGCCATAACCACTGGCTCACTGTGCTGCACATGTGACCTGTTAGACACGTTTTCTTTATCTGTTGTTTTGTTTTGTTTTCCTTATTTGTTTGTTTATTTATGTGCATAGCTCTCTGCCAACGATGCCCCCACGGTTGGGAGATGTACACCGCTGGGGACACCTGCGTCGTCCTCAAGACGGACTCAAAGAAGAACTTCTACGAGGCACAGAAGGACTGCAAGGCCTACGATTCACTGACTGACCTGGTGGTCATCAAAGATGACGCCATGAATGTGAGAGCCTACAAAGCCGCTTTTCCACATCCACATTTTCAGTCTATTTTTGTGTCTGTTAGGCCTACTCTAAAGTTGGGGCCGACTTACACAATGGACACAAAATGGACTAATGATCCCTTTATAGAAAGGGTACATGCAAGTGTCTTGCCCAAGATAAGCACCATGTTCCCCATCAGGGTTCAAACCCAAATTCACGGCTTGAAAATTACACATGAATACTGTGAGATGGAATGCACCCAGGTAGAGCAAAGTTACAAATGAATGACTAAGAATTTAAAGCTGATCAAAGAAAAAAACTAGTACTTTGAAGAGCACAGGTAATGCTCTTCAAAGTTCTAGTTTTCCTCTTAATTCAATTAAATTTCCTTCGGGTGTTTTATTTAACTAAAAAAAGCTTCTATTGTTTGTGTTTGCACCCATAACGCACACAAAGATTAACGGAAGGTCGTAAATCATTCAAAATGTGTAAAGTATGTATTCCATAACTAAATGTAGGCGGGTCTTTTTTTATTTGATTCGCATGCAAACGTTAATGTTTGTAAAAAAATATAGCAATATAAATGCGACATCTATTCTTAAAAAATAGCATGGTAGAACAACTGTAATGGAGAGGCTACACAGACCTTGGTCTTAAAATTATTTTTTTGGGGCACAGGGGTGTGGTTATGCATTGTCCGTTTTTTGATTGCAGGTTTTCCTCAATTGCTCAA
This sequence comes from Patiria pectinifera, assembly GCA_029964075.1. Classification (NCBI taxonomy): domain Eukaryota; kingdom Metazoa; phylum Echinodermata; class Asteroidea; order Valvatida; family Asterinidae; genus Patiria; species Patiria pectinifera. Next base: position 36,959 of record JASAOE010000499.1, read on the forward strand.
ATTGTTGTTTCTTACAGACCTGGGTAGCAAACCTTGTCAATAGTGTAAACGACAACTTCATGCTGGGACTCTCTGATCAAGGCCAGGAGGGCAAGTTTGTCTGGGTCAACGGAGATGAGCTCGACCAACAGGGGAATAAGTGAGTCTTACAGTTGTAATTTGTCCATCTTAAGTCATCACAGGTCAATCACAAGGCATAGCGAGTCAATCACAAGTCATAACTGGTCCATCATAAGTCACAGAGATGAGTTAATGACAAGCAGGGTCAGAAGTGAGTTTCCAGAGTTGTAATCAAGTCATCACAAGTCAATCACAAGTCCATCACAAGTCCATCATAAGTCAATCATAAGTCATGGAGATGAGCTTGACAAGTAGGGCCAGAGTGGTTTTAAGAATTATTTGTAATATCATAAGTCATCACAAGTCAATCATAAGTCAATCATAAGTCATGGAGATGAGCTTGACAAGTAGGGCCAGAGTGGTTTCAAGAATTATTTGTAATCCACTCATCATAAGTCATCACAAGTCAATCACGAGTCATCGCAAGTCAATCACAAGTCATCGCAAGTCAATCACAAGTCATCGCAAGTCAATCACAAGTCATCGCAAGTCAATCACAAGTCATCGCAAGTCAATCATAAGTCATTGAGATGAGCGTGACAAGTAGGGCCAGAGTGGTTTCAAGAATTGTAATCCACACGTCATGTCATCATAAGTCAATCCTTACCTCATCACAAGTCAAGCGCAAGTCAATTCCAAGTCAATCATAACTCAACAAAAGTCATCACAAGTTAATCGCATCAACCACAAGCCATGGCAAATCACACACAAGTCAATCTTGTGTCATTCAAATTAGGTTTTTGCCCTTCACCGACGTTTTTAAGCACTGTATACTCAGTGTGTTACCTCCCGAGTGAAAGTTGGAAAAAATCACTCGGGTGGGACTCGAACCCACGACCTCCTGCTTTCTAGTGCAGATGTCTTACCACTCGACCACCGAGCTAACGGGATCGGTTGGCCGGTTCGAATCTGATGTACATAGCAGCGGGTACTGCATAAACTATTATAAGATGGAATTTTTTTTTTGTGTGTCATTCAGTTTCAAGTCAAAGGACAAGTGTTTCAAACCAGCTGCAATGAAGACATTCTTTGTCATGCTGTACCCTCTGTTATATGTAGTATGTTGTTTGATATTTAGCTTGTGTTAGTGTGCTTGCTGAATGTTTTATTCTGTTTGATAAACCAGTCCTAACTGGAATCCAGGCGAGCCCAATAATTCCGGCCCTGAAGACTGTGTTACCATGTTACCAAAAGGCAAATGGAATGACGTGGGCTGCGACAAATCATTTTACTTCATATGTCAGAGGCCGAACGGTAAGCAGGAGATTACCTTTCTATCTAGGCCATCAGCCTCGGTCCAAACTTTTGGCCACCGATATCAAATGAGGGGAATAATCGTCATAGCGATTTTTGGCAAGGTATACACCTCCAGAGTTGGAAACTATGTGATAGCCTTGCAGTGGTGGCAGCTTTTTGGGTGTTATCACCCTTTTTTTCAAGATGTCCATCAAAAAGCTTGTTACCCCTCTAGGGGCGGTATACCTTGCACATGAGCACTATAATCATTTATGCCCTGATTTGATACTGGCCAAACCCCCAGGCTGATGGCCTAATCCCTGTATTTAGAATCCGAAGCTTACCCATGGATTTCAACAGAATTAATTATATGGACTCTGTGTAGAAGTACCTCCTTAATGCTTATAAAGGGATAGTTGGGGGAGACGGTAGCGGATCTAGGGGAAGGGGTCGGGGGTCGCAATAACACCCCCCTCCCCTGTTCAGCCGCTAACTTATATAATAGTAGTAAAAATGGGGCCAAAAAAACAAATGGAAGCTAAAATAAGTTTTTTTTTTCTCAAATTGTCTTAGAATGCAGGAGAAAGCATCGTAGATTTCATTTTTTTCCTTGGGGTAAGTCCCCGGACCCCTATAGCAAAGTGTGTCCTCGGCACGCCTCCCCCCACCTTCATTGCAACCCCCCATTTCCTGATAGCTAGATCCGCTCTTGTTGATCACTACTGGGGGGGGGGGGGCATTCGAACACATTGCTGCCTCTGCCTGATGCTGACGAGAAGACACTATGAGTTTGTTGAAAATACAAATTCGTACAATCTTGTGTTCAGAACAGCACACTGTGTGTTCCTCCCAATGAAGTGCTCAAAAGTTGTCGCAAAGTGCCATCTGATATTCAGGCAATAAGTCCAAGCACTGGTGGTGCCAATAAGTACAAACTTATCAATGCTGCCCAACTACACCCAATTGCCCCTTAGTAAATGGTACAGTGGCGGATTCCAGATTTTCTAAAGCTGGTCGGCTGGGGTATTGATGAGTCCAACTTTATTTTGACCGGTGGGTGGGGGGATGTGGTTGGGGGTTGGGGGATGTGGGTGGGGGTGGGGGGTTTAACGCATTGAAGTCAACAAATAAAAAGGTCAAAGGCCTGCAGCAATGAATCAAATTTACAATATTGATCGATTACTTTATTCAGGAAAATTAAGATTTTCCCCCCATAATGTAAATAATTAGCATTGGTCGGTCAGGTGGGGTGGGGGGGGGGGGTGGGGGTCGTTATCCACCCAAATCAACCCTCCGTGATTCGCCCTTGTGGTATCAAAGGAGACTGATTCGAGAAAATATATCAATAAATAAACGAGATTCACCAAGATTTGCAAATTTTGCTGTTTCGGAGTCTTCAGCATAAGCCTGTTTATAATAAATACGATAAGCTTTAATACATGACAAAAATTCAGATGAAAAGCAATATCTTTTTTGCTAATGGTTGATTACATTAACATTCTTCTTGTTATTCCCTCCACAATGACGTCTTGATAAGGTTGTGAATATCTTCTTAAAAGTAGAAAGTAGACCCCTATAAAAAAAAAACAATTAAAATTAACTTCACCTAATATTTCTTCATCTTCACGACAGATGTTCCACTGGCATGCGACGAGGACAATGGCTGGACCACGGGCGTGGAGCGCTGCTTTAAGTACTACAGCTCCTCCTTGACGTGGGCCGACGCCCGCCAGTACTGCCAGGATCGAGAGGCTGACCTGCTTCAGATCCACTCAGATGCCGAGCAGACTATGATCCTGACCATGTCTGTGGCTGGAAGCTGGAACACCTTCTGGCTTGGACTGACCGATCAGGTCAGTAGTGTTGGTCGGTCGGATCGGTTGACTGTCTGTAGCTCAGTCCTGTAGGCTGTTATTTTGATGTTACCGTTAACCATTGATAGTAGCTAGGAGACCTTCTGGATTGGACTGACCAATCAGGTCAGTACTGTCGGTTGGATTGGTTGCCTGTCTGTGGCTCGAGGCTTATTTTGATGTGACCATTAACTATTGACTCTAGCTAGGAGACACTCTGGATTGAACTGGCAGATCAGGTGGGGCTGTTTGTTTGTCTGATTCGTTGACTGTCTGTAGCTCAGTCCTGTAGGCTGTTATTTTGATATAACTGTCAACTATTGATACTAGATGGAAGACCTTCTTGATTGGGGAGATGGATCAGGTGGGGGCTGTTAATTGCTGTTTGTCAGTCTGGTTGGTTGATTGTCTAGGTCAGTCATGTAGGCTCTCATTTTGATGTGACTGTTAGCTATTGGTACTAGCTGGAAGACCTTGATTGGGTAGATGGATCAGGTGGGGGCTGTTTGTCAGTCTGATTGGTAGACTGGAGGTCGTGTACTGTAGGCTGTTATTGTGATGTGACTGTTAGCTATTGGTACTAGCTGGAAGACCTTATGGATTGGACTGGCAGATCAGGTGGGGCTGTTTGTTTGTCTGATTGGTTGACTGTCTGTAGGTCAGTCATGTAGGCTGTTATTTTGATGTTACAGTCAAGTATTGTTACTAGCTGGAAGACCTTTTGGATTGGACTGACCGATTAGGTAGGGGCTGTTTGTCAGTCTAATTAGTCTACTGTTTGTAGGTCAGCAGGCCAGTCGCCAGCCCTGAGCATGAGGAGGGGCCATAGTACCAACTAGGGGGCCAAATACCATAAAAAATACGAACATACATATGTATGGCTTTTGCTGGTGGGTGGGGGGCAATTGCTCGCCAAGGGGGGCCCGGCCCCACCAGGTCCTCCCTTGGTGACGGGCCTGTAGGTCAGCCTTGTAGATTGTCATTTTGATGTGACTGTCAACTATTGGTACAAGCAGGAAGACCTTCTTGATTGGGTAGATGGATCAGGTGGGGGCTGTTTGTCAGTCTGATTAGTTGACTGTCTGTAGGTCCGTCGGTCATTTTGATGCGACTGTCAACTATTGGTACAAGCAGGAAGACCTTCTTGATTGGGTAGATGGATCAGGTGGGGGCTGTTTGTCAGTCTGATTAGTTGACTGTCTGTAGGTCAGTCGGTCATTTTGATGCGACTGTCAACTATTGGTACAAGCAGGAAGACCTTCTTGATTGGGTAGATGGATCAGGTGGGGGCTGTTTGTCAGTCTGATTAGTTGACTGTCTGTAGGTCCGTCGGTCATTTTGATGCGACTGTCAACTATTGGTACAAGCAGGAAGACCTTCTTGATTGGGTAGATGGATCAGGTGGGGGCTGTTTGTCAGTCTGATTAGTTGACTGTCTGTAGGTCAGTCGGTCATTTTGATGCGACTGTCAACTATTGGTACAAGCAGGAAGACCTTCTTGATTGGGTAGATGGATCAGGTGGGGGCTGTTTGTCAGTCTGATTAGTTGACTGTCTGTAGGTCAGTCGATCATTTTGATGCGACTGCCAACTATTGGTACAAGTAGGAAGACCTTCTTGATTTGGGGAGATGAGAGATCGGCCGACCATCGTTGGAAAAACACTGACCTTTTTTTTATCAGACATACTACCCCCAATTTACCAAATTAAGTTAGTCCACATTTTGTTTGCAATTGTTTACTACACATGATCCGTTTACAGGTGCAAGCTAGCTAGTCGGTGTAACAATATTTCCTATAAAATACTAACCCCCAAATCCATCCATTTCTGAAATTACAGCACAAACGAATGTGGTATAATAATACCCCTAACTTCTTTTCATCTGCATTGTTTTCTTGCAAGTGTATTCAAATTTTTGTCTTTGTTTTTCGAACCTTCAGATCAAGAACGTCAAAGGACAGTATACTTGGGTGGATAATACCAATCTTGGAAGCAACACAAACTGGGCTACGGGCCAGCCAGATAACAGGTAAAGATATTTATATGATATTGGAAGGCATGAGGGGGTTAAAGAATATATTGCACAAGCTATCGACTCGTGCAAATATGCGAGTGTAACATATCATTGTATCCCCCAAAAGAAAACCGTCCAATATTATTATTATTCTTTATACTAGGCTGACTTGATCCGCAAGGTATTAATATCAGGACCATTTTACTTCTAAAATTTCTTCGAATTATTCTCCGCTTACCGAAGCAAATTTGGTGCCATTGCCGCTGCCATAGTGGTTGTTGACAACAGTGCGCATATACCCTGCTGCATGCGGGGGCAACGGTATAGTCTAGGGGCTAGACGTTACACAGTTCGATACGCGTTAACCCGCCGTCGCGAGAGGGAGCTATCATGAACAACCAATTTTGCCCACGGATTTGTCAGTAGCAACGGTATCTCCTGAAATCTCCCCCTGAAAAATGGGGGAAACTAGTGCGTGTGCATGTGCTACTTCTGCAGGCAATTACGGTCCATTTTCAGTCCCACTCATACTACTCACAACAAAAGAGCTGACCAGTGAAGTTGCACAATGGTCTTGCTGCATCTTTTATTGTACTTTCAGAAATTTGAGAGTTTGCTTCGGAACTAGTATGAATTTTTTTGAATTGCGCACTGCATATATTACGACCACGCTACGCTCTATTGACTGGTTGGCAACTGTGAGTTTCTACGCGCTAGATTATGCGTTAACCAGCAAAAATGCCTGGATAAGGGCAATATCAAAAGTAATATTGACCTCATAATATTGCAGTCATCTGGGTACTTTTTACAAAAGCATACAATACACTTATTTTGTTTACCACTGGAAGAATAATATAAATAACCATTATTATTATTCAGGGTTTTTTTTTGGTCTGCTTAGCGCCTATGGGGCTATAGGATTTTTGTGAAGCAAGTGATATTTAGTATACAGTGAGTCCCAAATATTTTTCAAGAGGGGGCAAAGCATGTTTTTCTCTCAAAATCCTGTACTTTCCCAGCATATTCTCGATTTATCATTTTTCAAGGGTGTGCAGGGACATTTGCCTCCCACCCCACCCATTAAATTAACAGCAATATGACTTGCTGCCTCTTTTTCTTTCTTTTTTTTCCCCCTTTTTTTTCCTCCTTTTTTTGTGTGGCTTTCTGGGGGGTGGGGGGCAAGCACCCCCTAGCCCCCGCCCCTCCAGACACCCATGCACATTTTTTTGCGAGGCTCTAGCGTCGCAGCGGAAACATGTACCGCCATTATTTTTATATTATTTTAAAGCTTGGAATCTTAACTTTATCACTGGTAGGTATTGGTTTGATTTTCAAAAGGGTTTTGAAATTATTTGTCTTCAAATAAAGAAATGTCACAAATATACTCAACCGATTTCGAGGAAAATCAATCATGTGCATAAAGATGTGTGTGAATTGTTTTCGTTTTGCTGAAAGAACGCACACCTTTTTTGTGATATGAGGACAGAACTTTAAAACAGTGATTGTGTTTAAAACTCTGTAACTTAAAAAGTACATGTGTGATGTGAATGATTTTTGTACTAAAAAAAACTTATGAATTGGGCTTTCATATCCTAGATTTTGAAAGTGCTACATGCAGAACTTCACTAAAATAACAGTCCCGACATTTGGGTTTCGTGTTTTTTTTACTCACCCTCTCTCTCTATATATATATTTATATATTTTCTCTATATTTCTTAAGCTTTTTTACCAGTGGAGGCAACTGCGTTGAGATTTTGAACAATCCTGCTGACGGAAAATGGACCACGGCGGCTTGCACGAGCAAGAGAAGCTTCGTCTGTGAGAAAGACAAGGGTAAGTAATATTAACGTTCTTTTCAAGATCTGTATTTTATTTTGGAAGATCGCCTAGCCTTTGTTCAGTTTGACTTGAAGAAAGCCAAGGATTCTTGAAAATCCTTTGATGAGGGGGAAAACCAAAGCAATTAAGGGCAAAGAGACAACAACAAAACAAACAAACAAACACTTGAAAAAAATGACCCATATATGCCTAAAGAGTAAGAGTTCAACATTTAACAGTTCAAACTGTCTTGAAAAATTGAGGGGAAAAAAATGGTAGTATAATCTTCCAAAAGTTAAAACAAAATGTACGAATATGACATCGGGACCTTCCATTTTTTTGTTTTTACTGAGATCCTGGCACTTTTGTTCCTGCAATTTAGCATATTTTGTTTCTGATAACCAATGTGTTTCAACAGTGGACAAGTAAAACGTTTTCATTATTTACAAAAAAAAATGTAGACTGCTTTTGTCTGGGACATCAATGCTGTTGAAAATTGAAAAATTGAGTGACTTGAAGAAAAATGGGGATTTTTTTCTCTAAGTTTTCTGGCACTTTGTCCATGTAAGGCAGGGGCAAATGATGCATAATTTATAAGGAGCGATTTCAACGTTTAGCTGTTCTGCCCACGCGGAATGAATTAATTTTTATAGGCCCTATTTGTGAAGGCCTAAGATCAGTTTCAAGATTTCACATTTGGTATCTTTGTTAAACTTCAATCCAGTGTCGACATGTATTTTTTTTAAAGGTATTGAATATACAACATTTGCTTTTGCTGTAATTTTCAGGAATAGATGAATTTTGGGGTTAGTAATTTAGCAAGTGTTGTTACACTGACCTGTTTAAAGTTTTGTGTTCATAGATGCAGGAAAAACCAAGGAAAATGATGTTAATCTTGTAGTCTGGTTCACTGACCCTGCTTCAGGTTTTAAGGGAACAATTTATAGACGTCGGGGAATTGTCAGTTCAGGTAACCAGACTAGCTGGCTTGCACCCATTCATGGATGAGTAATTGCAAACAAAATGTGGACTAAGTAAATTTGGTAAATTAGGGGCAGTATTTAAAAATAAATCAATTTTTTCTAACGATGGTCGACCGAACATACAAGAAAAATATACAAGTAGGCTAACCTCCTAAAATTGGCCACCTTGTTTCAGAAGGAACCCCCCCCCCCCCCCCCAAAATGCAGCCGTCGGAATTCACTGAAAATTTTTGGACCCACGTTTTCAGGAAACAAAAAATAATTGGCCCCCAAAAAATTGTATTCTGGATCCGGCCTTGCATGTTTAATATATTTATAAATCGTATTTGTATATCGAATTTTTTTCAACGATGGTCAGCCAAACATATATTGTTGGAAATTGATACAAAAATGTTACTTTTCTTGAAAATGACGGCACACCAGGTGCCATGATGTCACAGGATGCTAAAGACTATTATTCACTTACAGTCAAGTAAGATATTTCATAATAATTTGTTTTTTGTTTTTTTTATATATTTGCAATTGTTGTATATTGCCTTAAAAAAAGGGGTCATTTTACCCCATGGCCACCACAATGAGATTCTACATGCAGTCAATTATAAACAATGGAATGAAATCAGGATTTTCATGATTCTCCGATGTGTCCTTTTGTTTTCTGCCAGGGACCTGTGCTCCAGGGTGGCGTATCCATGGCGGCCAATGCTACAACATCTACACCAATTCCCCGATGACCTGGGGGGTTGCCAAGACAACCTGCGAGGCCCACCGGGCCTTCTTAGCCAGTGTCCAAAGGTAGAATCCATCCATGTACTTATGGGCTTACACAAAAATTGTATGTCTTTGGTTAAATATCTGCTGAGAAGGGAAGGGTTGCTGGATATGTAGGTGAATCCGAGCATGTGATCACTATGGGCTCCGTGCGCCAAAAGCGAGGGCGCGTTTTTACCTCTTTTTGAGAGCTCCGTGGACGGGACACACAGCAAGCGCGTACTGTACTGTACTGGTACGCACGCGGAGTACGCAGGACTTTCTGAATGTGTGAAGGCAACAGCCGCTGCGTCTTCGCGTGAGCGTCAGGCGTCGTTGGTGCGAATACGTTCGAATTCAGCTTGCGATGGTCTCCGAGAATAGTCCCCGCCTCCAATAACTTTGGATACATTCAAAATACTCAGTGGATGGACTCGGGAACCAGTCTAGGTGACCCCAACTCTCCTTTTCTGGCCGTTGATGGGGTACTTGTGCATGGAGCCCATACACTCACAAATCCCCCATCATTTGAGAAATTATACTGTGCAGGCTATTGCGCAAACACTGGTCCCATGACAGGGTTATCGGAAGAACAGCTAGCACAGTGCTCTCACCACTGAGGGGGCCATCGCTATAATTGCAGAGTTGTAACGAGTTTCTGACTCAAGTCTAGTTGAGTTATTTGAAGGAAGTGAATCAAATCGAGCCATTTGGTCCAGAACATTGACTCGAGTTGCGTCGCGTCAGTTCGAGTCGGTCATATTTGAACGCCATCTAACAATATTACTGAATGGAAGAGGGAACACAAAGCAGAAGTAAAACTGAAGTTTTATCTCTGGTTTGGGTTTGGATCTGGTATAATTTTTACACTGACAATGTCAAAACCAAATTGAAACATATGAAAGTGTTTCTGGTACTATAGAAATATATCTAAATATAGTTTTCATTCCAGGACATACGTGTACATTTAGTTGGAATTCCAACTTACATTTAGCCGGAGGTCTTAAGAAATCGCTTGAGTCGAGTCTTCTGATGAGGGACTTGAGTTGAGTTGAGTCATTTGCTTACAACGACTAGAGCTGAGTCGAGTTAGTTACCCATTGCAATCGAGTCGACTTGAGTCAAATGATTAACTCGAGTCATTACAACTGTAGAATTGATAGTCTGCCCGGATTGTCCTATAGATAGATAATATAATACTCTTTATGTATTTTGTGAATTCATGATAATCCTCTCTCCTTTATATATTTTCAGTGTTTGTGACATGTCTACAAAGTTATATATCATTTTTGGAAAAAAGGCTTTTTTGTTTTTGCTTTGAATTGCAGTGCTGATGAGAATGCCTTCATTGTGAAACAGCTTGCTAGCCTGGATCAGCTGAACATTGACAGGGTGTGGATGGGTGTTTCAGGTAGGAAAAACAGAATGGTCAATGGGTTCAAGTGGGTATAAACTGGGTGTGGGTGGGTGCTTCAGCTAAGAAACTCACTGTGGTGCTGGGCTCAATTGGGTATTATGTGGAAGTTCTTTTGGGTACCATTTGGGTGTGGATGGGTGCTTCAGGTAGAATAACCAATGTGTTACAGGGTTCAATTGGGTATCAGCTGGGACCTTTAGGTAGGCGGTGTGTTCCGATGCTTAAATATTTCAGTAAGGTAGACGTAAGGTGGATATCCTCATGCAAAATTGACAAGTAGATCACGACAATCTTTTAATGTGTCGTTAGTTTAAACTTGTAAACAATGGCCTTATACTTTCTGAATAAAAATTATCCTAATTAAAAGTCACCTAATTAGCAACCCTGAGTGAATTTCTTTGCACTTTAAATACGTGCCCCCATTTCCTTTTTTGTTATAAGAAATTGTGTTCAGTCCACTCCAAGTAAAATCTTATCTTATTTATGACAGATTTCAAGGCCGATGGAACCTTTGAATGGTCCGATGGCACGTCCATATCTCAGTACACCAACTGGCAACCCAATGGACCATCAAATAGAGTGGGGTACCCAGACTGTGGCTTCTACGATACCTGTGAGTTCACCGAGACACCCTTGTTGTCTACTTTAATTAACTATGCTGATTGCAAATTTTATCTGGGTTAAAGGTAAAGTAGATCATTTGTCATTTGTGCATTTGTTTCGTTTGAAGCAACAAAAGTGCTCAAAATCTAAGATGGGTGCTTGTTCTTACCTGATGAAGTTTTAGCTCTGTGAATGCTGTTTATTCCGAGAAAACAGTATTCTAGGATCTTGATTTCAAATTCAAAAGTTGCAAAGTCATTTTTGAATTGCGCCCGAAATCAGCATCTGGAACATGTCCTCATTCAGCCGATTGCAGCTACGCGATGTCAGGCACTGAACTGATGAAACATAACAACCGCGAGCGCGTGTGCATTGTGTCAACGCTTATGCGCACCCATTCACAGATTCGCCCAATTACAAACTGACTACTAACAGAAATTTCCAAAAATGCGTCTTTTATTGTTTTCTTCAAAGTTAAAGTAATCCAGGAGTAATAATTTCACAGGGAATTTAGCGTCATTACTATCTTTAAACCAAGTAAGCTTTTCAACCATAATTCGGCCAGTTACTTTTTGGATAGCTGCAAATGATCTACTCTACTTTTAAGTTTCGTGGAGCTTCTAAAAGCAGAAACTACTGCTTAGAAAATTTTGTGCTAAGCAAAAAGAAGCAGAGAACCAGTGATAAACAGTATACGTCTTATGTAATGTTGGCTGGTAGCCAGTATTTGCTGAGCCTAGCTACTCCATGAAATCGGTCTGTGGTTATTTGTACAAAATACTTTGCAAGGGAAACACCAATGTTAGTGCACAAGTGGTAACCTGAGGTTGAACCCCAAGTTACCCTGTAAAACCTGTAAACTTACTTTGAGGTACCGGTAAACCTCAAGTAATCACCGGTTGAATATCTCCCCTCATGTTGTCACATTCTCAATCTGTAGATATTTTGAATAAGGGAATAAATGTGTGTTCGGGAGGTATTATAACACTCTGTTTAGGATGGGTAGTTATCACCCATCCAGACTCCCACCAGTCTTAAACAGAGTACGACCGAACACATATTTATTCCCATTAATAAATACCTTTTCGGTCCAAAAATCAAAACAATTCAAAAACTAAACGTTGCCAACCATTTTGTTCAACAATTTTACTTCATGTTTTATGAAACACCCCTGTGACTATAATATGGCATGCCCTTCCACAACTCATTACCTTATAAGGACATTGGCGTGCGCATCCCGCCTACTGCGCGATGTCGCGCAAAATGCAGCTGGGCTGGTGTAGTGTGAATTTCGGACCATGAGAAACTGATTCACTGGTTGTATTGCGCATGCATACGGGAGGAATGTGAACGTTCAACCAATGAAAGGTTAAAAGCCACCGGATTTCATGGGAGTCCACAGTTCATGTGACACTGGAAAAAGTGTTTAAGACCAGCAAGCCATGTCTTTATAATCCGTTTAAGACCGGCCACGTGATGGGCTCTCGACCAGTAGGAATGCATAAACTGTCTTAGGTATTTATGTATATGATTTATCACACATTTTTTCTTTTTTGACCAGCTGACGCCCAGGGTAAATGGAACACGGGCAACTGCTATGAAGTTCTGTCCTTCATCTGTAAAATTAAGGCTGGTGAGTGTTATGAAATACAGTTTTTAAGTTTTTTTTTTTTTTGCCAACTGGAATTTAAGAAAGAACAACATCAAACTTCTCTAGTATTTCAGTGTCTAATATTGCGGAATATGCGACTTGCTTTCCTACGAAAACAAGAAAAGGCAAGATTAATAACGCTGGTCCCAGAGTCCACAAAATGATCATTCTTGGTTATTCACTGGAAGTCTTTTCATGCATCTGATGTGTACGTGTTCTACATGTACATAACCCCCGAGGACCCACACACAAAGGGAGAACAACAGATCCTTTCAGTCCTCGGGCGTTGGGTCTTTTGTTCAAAACGGTCCTCTGTAGTAGGTTCGTGTCTAGTTAGTCTGTTGGAGAGTGTTATATTACAGGGACAAAGGGAAACACAAAGCATTGTCCTTGGGAGTATAGTGCGCATGAGCTAAATTGATGATAATTCATTGGCATCACTGGGTAATCCTGTGTGATAGCACTGCCGGCTCACAAGTGAAAGTCAGCCGGTGAGATCAGTGAGGCACAAAGAGGACTATACGGTCTTTGCGCCAACAAAAGAGGGCGCTTTTTTAGCACTTTTGAGAGCCCTGTGGACTAGACACAAAGCGTGTGCATA
>JASAOE010000500.1:0-25000 GCA_029964075.1 Patiria pectinifera
AAGGTTTTACGAGATAACCGTTTAACAGAGTTTTGTGGGGTACCTCAGGGGAAAACGTTGAGTTACCCCTTGTTAAATTTTGCATTCTTCCTTAAAGTGATTGTATTTTTGGCCAAAGTTGTAGGCCGAACAGGTTCAGGAAAAAGGAAAGCTAAACGACATTTACAACGCATACCTGATTTGGTACAGCCTGTTGGATGGCTTGGAGCGTAGGGAGTTCCCTGTCCCTGGGCTTGGGCAGCTGGGGCGGGTTCATGGGCTGCGGTCTGGGCGGTTCAAGCTTGGCCTGTAGGTACAGCCTAGACTCGGCTATGATGGTACTGAAGGGAGTCCCGCTTAGGCTGCCGTTGTGGTCCATCCGGACCTGTCTGATCACATCTATAACGTCCTTACTGTGAATTAAAGGTAGGGTAGATCATTTGTCGTTTGTGCATTTTTTTTTTCGTTTAAAGCAACCTAGGGCCCCCCCCCCCCAAAAAAGTCTTCGGTTTCTGGTATGGAGCTTGTCCCAAAAGCTTTTTTTGTGTTGTTTTTACTTGATTTTTTCTTAAAATGTCGGCTGATGACTGCAAATGGTGCCCGACTAAATTTAGTGCAAAATGTATGGGAGTCCAGAGAGGCCACATAAAGCTTATACTAGATCGTAACCCCATCTAAAAACACGTTACAATTGTGCAGCAGCAGGATTCTAGTCAAACCAGTGGGTTTGGCGGTTGTGAGACATCATCTTACATTGAAAAAAAAAACTTTTTAATTTTGCCGCAAGCATGGCTACGGCAACGCACGCGCAGACCAAAAAACTGGAGCCTTTTTTTTTTGGCCTAAAGTGCTCAAATCTTAAGAAGGGTGCTTAACACCAAACCTGATGAAGTTTTGGCTCAGTGAATGCTGTATATTCCGAGAAAACAATATTCTAGGATCTCAGTTTCAATTCGAAAGTAGCCAAGTCATGTTTGGAATTTGGCCTGAAATCAGTGTCTGGGACACGTTCTCATTCAGCCCATTGCAGCTAAGAGACGTCACACACTGACCTGATGAATAACAGCAATGGCGCTGCACTGTGTCAATGCTTGCGCCCACCCATTCACTGACCCGCAGAATTATAAACCAGCTACTATTGGAAATTTCCAAAAATGCGACACTTGTCGCATCTTTGGAAATGGCCTTCTTTTATTGTTTCTTCAAAATGACAGCATGCCAGAAAGAATAATTTCACAGGGAGTTTATTGCCATTGCTATCTTCAAACCAAGTGAGGTTTTTCAACAATAAATTTGTCGGTTACTTTTTGGATAGCTGTAAATGATTGACTCTGTCTTTAAGAAGAAAAATATGCTAGTCACAAATTTCAAATTATTTGTATCTTTTTGTCCTCCACCGGCGCAAGAGCAACCCAAAATAAAAGCGTATTTCAAGAGGGCTCAAATGTCTACAATAGGGGAAAAAAGATTTCCTGTATAAGTAACACATACAAATTGAAGATTTGATAGGTAAAAACAAATTGAACATATCTACGAGCACGAGTAGAGCAACTTCAATTGTAAACACATCATGTGCACTGTTAATAATTGCATTTTAAGCACAGAAACACCCACGGGTCCTCAAGCGCAATAGAGTAAGCTTTCAGGAAAGGTCAGTTCAAGTTTGGGACCCATATTTGATTCTGGTCGAGGGAGGACTCGGCATGAACAGGAGAAAGCAGAGCAGCTAATACTCACTGTTTGACATCAAACTGTTCACATAGCACGCCAATGAGCTTGTCCATGCATCCTTTTTTGCCTGCCTTTGCTTGTTGCTGCTGCTGCCTCTGCTCAGCTTCTAGATGCGCCAGGGCTTTCTTCTTCCTCTTACTAATCTAGAAGTGGGGAGTGGAGACAATAGGGCTTGCTCAATGACAGCCATCTCTGTAGGAGAACTGCGTATTTTACGCAATCAAGCACACATAGCGCAGTGTTGAAAATGGTCCAACACGAGCGATCGTTGCTCAAAATGTGTTCGAAATACGACGCAGCCGATGCGCGTTGTGCAAGTTAATCTCAAAATGCCAATGCACGCGGATGGTCTGTAGGAAATGACGTCATTTGAACGAGACCTATTACATGTACATGTCAAATTTAACCCTATCCTGTCAAATGAAACACAAAGTCCGCGGGACCTTGTTACATTGTGCTACCAACACCAGTGCATAGACGGCCAATTCTGAAACATTGAGAGCTAGTCTCATTGAACAATGCCACAGCTGTATGCTGCTGCAGTTGGTGACCACAGACTCTGAGGCAGTTTGGCCTTGAGATTTTTGACCTGATGGATCGTGCTACGCTGAGCAGGCTCGTCTTTTTGACAAGTGTTGCATGTTACTGCTTTTGCAGGGTTTCCAGCCAAAATACCCTAGGGGGTTTGGGTTAACATGTTGAGATTAGCAGCAGCAGTGAACACCAAATGTGTGTTCTATTAGAATCAGCTTGAGAGCCAGTCGCAAGCATTACATATTGCATGAAATGTTGGCTGTTTTCGCTATTAAGCAACTGTTAAAGGGCCATTACGTCCTGGAATGCACCCAATTGGGCTCCAAAACGCATTTTAAATGAAATTATGTTAATTGGAAAGAGCGTTTAAAAGTAGGATATAAACGTCCACACAACTGTCCTTTAAAAATTTGGGCTTGTTTGTGTTATTCTTGTGAGGGGTCAAAATTTTGAAAATATGCTCAGTATGATTTCAAAAATCGAGCTGTTGGTGCTAGTCGTGAATCCTGTCGCACATGGCAGTGCATCGCATTCTGCAGAAAGGCGAAACACAATATTGTGTATTGGTGCTGTGTGTATTATGTGACACACACAATAGTTCCATAAATTGAACGGACATAGCTGGAAATATGTATGTGTATAGCAAAAATGTCTGCTGCGCCAGAAGTAAACAAGAGTGACTGTTTGTCTTTTCTCAGGAACAGTGTGAAATAATAGTTTCCTGTCAACCAGAACTTTGAAATAGGATGAGTGAACTATCTCCAAAAAATCTCAGCGGTTTCAGGACGTATGTCCCTTTAACTGTGTTTCCAAACTGTGCTTAGTAACTTGATGAAAATGGCCCTGGCTATTATAAGCAAAACTCTTTGAGAGAGTTCCACAATTGTTAGCTTCTTACCTGTGTCTGCCATTCATCTTTTTCAGCTTCCTCCTCAACTGGTGCTTCTTTGGCAGCTGCCACCTGATCTCCTCCAGTATCATCCAGCTGGTCCAGATCTGGAGTCTTCCGCTTCTTCAATCCTTCAACCTCACTCAGCTTTGGCTCAATGTTGATTGGATCGGGGGCAACTGTGAAGTGATCCTCAGATTGTGATGGACATCTTTGTTGTTGAACACGCCGCGATGCCTGGAACCTCGGCGGCAGGTCGGATTGCTTGCGCTGGTAGAGAGGCGTCCTCCTATCATGAAAGCTTGTGTCGTCAGTGTCAGATTTCATCCACTGGGTGCTGGGCTGATGCCGTGATTGGTCGTGTCGCATTTCCTGGTTGTGGACGGCAGATGCAGGAGTGTTGGAGCTGACAGGAGGGTATCCTAGCTGAGGAGCTGGTAACAGTGGTATCAGCAAAGGTAATGGTGACTCAGGAGCGGACAACAGTGGCATGGGATTAGGTAACAATGCGCCGGGAGTAGGTACAAATGCCCCAGGAGTGGGCAACAATGCTGCAGAGGTTGGCACAAATGATTCATAAGTAGGCAACGGAGGGCTTGGTTTGGGATATGATTGCTGAGGATTGGGATACGACGTCTGAGGATTGGGATACGACGTCTGAGGATTGGGATACGACGTCTGAGGATTGGGATACGATGTCTGAGGATTGGGATACGATGTCTGAGGATTGGGATACGATGTCTGAGGATTGGGATACGATGTCTGAGGATTGGGATACGATGTCTGAGGATTGGGATACGATGTCTGAGGATTGGGATACGCTGTCTGAGGATTGGGATACGACATCTGAGGATTGGCATACGACGTCTGAGGATTGGGACACGACGTCTGAGGATTGGGATACGACGTCTGAGGATTGGCATACGACGTCTGAGGATTGGCATACGACGTCTGAGGATTGGGATACGACGTCTGAGGATTGGGATACGATGTCTGAGGATTGGGATACGAGCGCTGAGGATTGGGATACGAGCGCTGAGGATTGGGATATGATTGCTGAGGATTGGGATATGATGGCTCAGGAGTGGGCACAGATGGCTCGGTAGTGGGCGTCGATGGCTCGGGACTGGGCACTGACGGCTCAGTAGTGGGCACTGACGGCTCGGAAGTGGGAAGCAATGGTCCAGGAGTAGGCGTCGATGGCTGGAGAGTGGATATAGGAGGTTCGGGTTTATTGGACAATGATGCTTGGGAAGAAGTGGGCAAAACAGAAGGCTGCAGCTGAATGCTACTTGAAGGCACAGGTGCCTCGCTTCCCAGGCGACAACTCTGCATGCCTTCAGACACGCCTGCTAGCTGGTTGCCAGTGTGTTGGGACCTCCAGTCCATGCTGATCTTCTGAGCAGGGGTAAGGCTACTCTGACCGCCTTCAGACAGGACCTCACAAGGATTCCCAGGATCCACAGGGTTTCTGCCTTTTTCGGCTGACTTTGAGACAGGGCTTGCAGTTGTCTGGGATGCACCAACCCCAGCCAGGATGCTGCTACTTGATGGGATAGTCAATGACTCTTGCAGTTCCTCATCGGCAAACTGATAGTCACAGGAGCTGATTGTCACCTCTTTGGGTGCTTCGCCGGTATCAGATTTGGCAAATGTGCCACAAGAGGGAGCGGGCTGACAAGTAGTCTCCACAGCATCAGCTGATCTCTCCGACAGCAATTCGTCCGACTGATGAGATGTGGGAGCCTTCTTGTGGAAGATTGGGGCCGCAAACATGTTCAATTTCCTGGCCGAGTGTCCCAGGGTGTGCGTACCGTCTATTCCACTTTGGTGTTGGGGTCTTTCGATGAAGGTCGATCGCAGACGTGAGAGCATTGAGGCACTGCGCATCCGTTTCTGCATGTTGGAAATATGCTCCGAATGACTCCTGGGTGCATTCGGCTGCTTTTCTGGCTGGGTAACACTTGGTGCTTGCTATACATAAAAGAAATTAAATAGTGCAATGCTCAATCAAGGTTACTTTTTTACAATATGAAATTAAGTTTAAGGTGACAACGGATAACTAGAACAGTGTTAAAGAAATAGGCGCATTGTTTCTTACCCAGGATATATTAACACTACAATGTTTTTTTACAGTTCTACAGCGTAGTCAATGCAGGAAAAGACGTCTGGAGTGGTTTAAAGGGCCCATGCAATGTAATTTTTTTATGCTATCCTTGAAAAGCCACCTTTGTGTCCCATTTAACCTTACTTTAAATTTTTGTTTTTCAAGGGCATTTTGGTGCCTTTTTGGTTTCAACTTTCCATATTGATGAGCAAAAGTGTAATGTCATTTCGGACAGAAACCTCAATGTTAACAACTATTTAAGCACCAGAAGAACGAGTGTCATAACTGTCATATTTATGAAGCTTACCCGTTCTTCAGCAGGTCCAGGAGATACGTCCCCTCCATCTCCTGAAGGACCTCCAGATCGGAATCCTTGTGGCAAGGCTTCCTTCTCAAGATCAGAGGGCATCTTTGACAGATCTGTCTGATGTGAAGGGAGAGGCAGAGTCTCTGGCATCTCCAATGGCCGGGTCGTAACTGATGGCTCATCTTGTGCTACGGTTTCCCCTGATGCTGCTTCTGCTGCTGCTGCTGCAGCTATCGTTGATGGGCAAGATTGATCCATGCTATCAGCCTCCCGAGTCAGCTGTTCACCAGGTCTGGTGGGAAAGGCAACATGATTTGAGCGAGGCACCATCAGACAGGGAATGTGTGCTGCAGTTAATTTTTCTAGCTTTTGAATTCCTCAATCTGTTTCACAAATAGCCGTGTCCGCATTGGACTTTTTTTGGCAAATCCTACGAAGACTGTTGTCAACTTGACCAAGTCCAGTTCGGATAGTCAGTAACCCAAACTGTTAACCCCTTAAAGACGGGGAGCAGCTATAGCCGCGGCTGCTAATCCTCACTGGAATGCATTTGCCAGCTGTGGTATGCTGTGGCGCATGGCACACGGCTAGTGGGTAGTTCTACAGCTGCTGCTTTTGTGCAGTCCTGCTACCACACAAAGGCTGTGCAGTCATGCGGGTCACTTGCTCCTTGTACGGAGGAAAGCCCCATTGCACCCCGTCCTTAAGGGGTTAAGTGTTGATTGTCGGTTGTTAGTACATTCATATCACTCCGCAGTTTTACAGGGCCAAATGGGTCACAGAAGAGTTACAACCGGAAAGCTCCAACAAACAGCCGCTGCAATGTTAATCACATACTTTGATCTCATGGTTTACAATGTATGTCAGCCCAAGCATCACAATGGTGCATTGAAATGCCACAAGTATAGAGCATGCATGCATAAAGAGGAAATAATCTCAAAGGCAAACCAGAAAACTGCCAAATCCAAATGTTACGACGAAACATCATATGGTTTGAACAGGACCTTTCCATGATTTTTTTCTTTGAATATCAACTCTTTGTAAAATAGCAAAATTCCATGACTTTTCCATGAAAGCTTTTAAATCCCAGGATTTTCCAGGACTGTGGGAGCACAGAAGTGCACAACTAGCCCACCCATTTTTACACATCACAATCAAATGACATCAAATTGCTTTAATCGAATCGTGGGTCCTCAAGACTTATGAGAAAAGATCAATTGTAGGGCAATTCCGTAAAATCCATTCTATGCATACGTCCATTCCATGCATAGGTGGTGGTACCTTAGTTTGGTCTGTAATTGTTTTCCAATCACTTGTCCAACAGCAGCTGATTTGTCTTAACCATCCACGGTATTTTGGCTAGAAACCCTGCCAAACGCAGCAACATGCAACCCTTGTCCAAGTGACAAGCCTGCCCAGTGCAGCAAGATCAATCGGGCCAAAAGTCTCAATGCCAAACAGCCTCAGAGTCGGTGGCCACTGAATGCAGCAGGATACAGCTGTGGTATCGCTCAATGGGACTAGCTCTCATTGATTCAGAACTAGCCATTTATGCTTTGGTGTTGGTAGCTGAATGCATCAAAGTGCACCAGACTTTTCCACCTGGTGCACTGTGTTGCGTATGGCAGGGTTAGGATTAAAGTGTCTGACATGTACGTCCGAATTTATGGAATTGCCCAGTACTGACCTTCTGAGATTACACTGAGAGCTGGACAACCTCCGACCACGCCCCCTCCCGACCGCTTTGGGAGCACTGGCCAACTGTATCAAGGTTTCACTCCCGGGGATGTCAGGCGGCATCTGGTTTGCTGGATGGACATCATTCATTGTTTCTACTGGAGAAGACAAAGACGAGCAGGTGTTGGGAACCGCGTGAGTGTTCACTGCCGGCTGGGCCAAGAAGTGAAAGACTGGACGGGGCTGGCTTGAGAACTGGAAGACTGGACGGGGCTGGTTGGAAGGCTTGGCTGTCCCACAGGGGTGGTTGCTGGTAGAACGTTTGGGCTACGGAAGAAATTAAACAACTCAGAAAATCTTCGCAAAATCACCTACCTTGGTTAAATTTGAGAGTAGGTACATTTTTAACATATGTATCCATTGGCAAAGCAATGCAGTAAAGGACAAGGGGGCGGATCCAGCTTTGGCTCAAGGGGGGGGAGGGAGGGCGTTGTTTCCAACGTCATTTGGGGGGTGAAAGAATGTGCAACTTTTTTTCTATGTGGGGAATTAGACCCCCCCCCCACCCCCCGATCCACTGATGAAGAAAACTTACTACAAAACTATTCTAGCAATTTTTTTCATGGAAATATGGGAGGAAAGAATGTTGCAACCTGACGCTGTTTTTTTCTTCATATATCATCTCAATGAAGGTCAGTCACTACAAAAATGATGATAAGACATGAATCTGGGACTGAGAAACATTTCCGATTTTGTTAGGAAATACTTAGAAAATTTTCTTGACTCTCCATAGACTTTGTACACAACCGCCGAAGTAGCGTCAGGTTGTAACATTCTTTTCAAATGGGATTATCAACCACGTCAGCAGATAATCAACTTGTGCTGATAAGTGCAAAGAGAATATGTACTTCCAAAGAAACTCCTTAACCATCAATTTTTATTTTGGGTTTTGCCTATTTATAAACACTGTATGCTCAGTGTTGTCAGAGGGCTTGCGAGAAAAATGCACAAGCTACTAATTGGGTGGGACTCAAACCCACGACCACCTGCGCACTTGTGAAGAGGTCCTACCACTTGACCACCGAGCTTGCCGGGGTTGGCCGGCTGGTTCAAGCGTAATGTAGCAGCGGGTAATGAAACTTATTGTCAAATGTCAGCTTGGGAATTCTTTTTAGCAACCCCGTGGACAACACTGAGTATACAGTGTTTATAACATACCTCGGTGAAGGGTTAAACTTAATCAGGGGTGTGAGTGACCACTGATAAAAATAGCTGAAAACAGCTGAAAAAGGTGTAAAAAAACTAAACTTTGGAAATCTCCCATACTTTTGTACACAGCAAGTGAGGGTAAGAAAGCTGAAATCCAAAACAAAAAAGCTGATATCAGCTTTAAAGCTAGCTGAGATTTCACACCCCTGCTCAATATAAAATGTACATGTCTCTGACGCAAATTTCCATCCGACAAAAAAACTTCAACATTGATGTAACCCAAAGAATCAACAGTCTTGATATGGAATGAAACTCTCCCCAGGTAAAAACAGGGGGAAAAAAATTGAAAGAAATTGAGGATCGTTGAAATGAATTTCTCTTTATTTACCAATGTGACCGTGAAGGCATCTAATTCGGGTGCAACCAGTTCAGGCAGCTTGTCTAGTTCCCTGTCTTCATTTCTGATCAACCTGACCAAGCTGTTGTACTTGCTTTCCAGCTTTGTGGTGTGAGTCTGCATCGCGTTCTGATATTCCGTCCATTTGGTGACCAGATGAGCTTTCTCTGGGAAGCTGTTCGAGAATTCAATAAGAAAAGGTGTTTATAAACCAAGTTATTTTTTAAACAGGTGAAAAGTTAGCCTCAAATTCTAGCCATGTCTTGGGTACAAAATAGTCTTGATACCGTAATACGATGTGTATTTTCAGAAAGCACACGTATTCACCAATATTGGTGCTCAAGGCGTTACATCATTAGTACCCTGCTCATTGGGCCAATGAAACATTCCAAAGACAATCTCGGCTCCCTGGGGAATATACATACATCCTGATGCTGCCATTTCGGCCAAAGCAGTGCAAATCAATAACGATAACCATCTCTGCCATTGCAGGTACCTAATTTATACTCCTATCATCTTACATTTCTCTTTTTACTTCTGGGGCCACATTCATGAAACCTTACTAAGCCTAGTTGGTTACTAAAAAGGCATGTAGTTGTTTACTAAGCCTAGTTGGTAACTAATTGATATTCATGAAACATTACTAGCGTTAGTTAAATTCTAAGTTTCTTACTAACGTTAGTGTTGATCCAAGGCAACTCTCATTTTCTGTTGTGTCAGACTTGGCTCTTCAGGTGGCTTCCCCCCTCTGGTTGCCTTCTTGGACTTAATTCTCATTCTTGACAGGCATTCTCTTGACTCAATTTTTAATTTGGATAATCTAATTTTTAAATATCCAATGATCTTTCAAGCTGTGAAAATCCTGAACAGTGTTGGATGAGAATAGCTGCCCATGCATCTTTCTTATTCTTGTTAGTGTTTGCATCCTTATGCTTAGCATCAAATATATCTTTTAATTCCTCATACTTATCTGCCAAAAAGAGTTCTCTTTTGAGAATAATTTGCCTTAATTCCTTGCCATTTTTGTAGCCATGTCTGATAACCAAGCTTTATATGTAATTAATTCTAGAGGATTTGATGTTACATGCAGACGCAGTACCGGTACACTATACAACATAACTATAGGCAAAGCACGCAAATGCTCGACATCGATCAGCCTAATACACATCACACTATTGTATCTGTTGTCATCACATTCTATACATGCCTACTCAAACAAAAAGTACCTAATTCTAGTTACTCATGTATGCAACTGAATTCTCCTAATATATAACTAGTTAGCAAGGTTCTTAGTAAGGTTTCATGAATAACAATTCAGTTGTAAACTCCATAGTAGACTACTAGGCATTTTAGTATCCTACTAAACACAATGTCTGTGACAGCCAATTAACCACATTATCTAATAAATGATTCAGAGAAATGTTCTAAAACAACTAGTAAAGTGACTGTTACTAGATAATACATATAATTTTTGAAAAAAAATACATTTTCAGGTTTATTTATGAGCTCCTAAAGTAAAAATAATAAAATTGTCAAATTTGTGATCTCCGTGACGCTGGAATTGCCCATAGGGCAAAGTATGAAGAGAGAGCCAATAGAAAAGCATGCATCATATTGCCGTTACACTTAGCTAGCTTCAAAAATTATTAACGATGCAGAAATGAAGATATATGACAAAATCAACGGATTATTAAAACTGAATGGTCACCTGAGTTGGGAGCTCTCGGCATAGATGTTGTAAGTATACTCGGCATCAGTGAGCACACTCTTGATCTTTTGATCGATGGATTGGCGCTTCATTTCCAGCAGCTATTAAAAAAAAAGGGGGGGGGGGAAGGCTGATATTGTAAATTGTTATTTTAAAAGGAAAATAAACAATAAAGTAAGGCAAGATTACCATATGCGAAGTTCACTCATTTTCCTCTGTATTGACGAACAAGCCCCCAGATAGCAATTTCATGCCATCAAAGTCAATTTGAGCAGTGGGAAAATACAAGCATTTTCTTAGAAAACACTTAGAATTTTTCAGTCCACTCTCATAGGGTTTGTACACAGAGTGTTGAGTGAACTTCGTATATGGAAATCTTTCCTAAAGTAACTTTAAAGCTTACACTTCTGTTGTGATTTTGGATTGTTTTTCCCATGGGTTTCATGCAAAGATGCAAACCACTTGTACCGAATGCCTAACCAAGGGAAATCGCGCCCAGACATTTTTCAAATAAAGGCGGCAAAGGTTAGCTTACTGCCATGAATAGGCCCCCCAAAAAAGTAGTCGGTTTCTACTCCAGAATTGATGCAGCGAAGCAGGTTTGTTTTTTTGGGGGGTTTTGGTTTTACTTTATTTTTTCATACTTGAATTGTACAGCCATCTCATATGACACAATACCGAACGGTTTAAGAGTTTTCACTCCACAAACAACGGACATGAAAATAATTGGCATATTTTATGTATTTAGACACGCTATTCACAATCACAATTTCTCACATCACATTTCATCCTGTCAAATGTGATTAGCCACCATTGCTGTTGATCAGCTGGAAGCAAACTCGTACCCATGGTCTACTATCATTCATTCAACATCAACCTCGTACCAGATCTATCACTGGTTACGAGCTGCCCATAAACATTTGAGACGGTGCATCAATAGAGGGCGCTGTCAATTTTGAAAAAAAAAAAATTGTTGCACATGATAAAAATCGACGCGCGCGCTGACCGTTTTTTTTTGGGGGGGGGCCTAATCAATGCTTGTACATTCTTTACGGATGCCTCTTATGGTATATTAAAATCTACAGGGGTGTGAGTGATCACTGATAAAAAAAGCTGAAAACAACTGAAAAAAGGTGTAAAAAAGCTGAACTTAGGAAATCTCCTATACACAGCAAGTGAGGGGAAAAGCTGAAAAACAAACCTGAAATCCAACACACAAAAAAGCCGAAATCAGCTTTAAAGCTGAGATTTCACACCCCTGAATCTACTTAAAGAGACCTCAAAGAAATAAGCCATTACCAGCAACCTTTATCGTCTCTGGCTTTTTCCAGATCCAGTAGTTGTGTCGTCACATAGGTGTAAAGCGGAATGAGTAGGCCACACAGTGCTATTGTTACTTCCATTGAAAACCTGTCAAACCTTGTAGAACCTCGAATTGTAGCCTGTTTAATTTTGCATTCTCCCCTAACTCATCCATTGAATGAATGGAGCATGAATGTGGACATATTTCTGAGCCGTACAAATTTCAAGAGTGGATTCCAAGGATAACCTTGTTGCTCTGTGCCTGCGAGCCAGCCCCTGTATTTCTTTTTTACCTCAAGCTCAGCAGACTTGGCCCGTTTCATCAATGCCACCATGCGCTCGGCCGTGACGCCATCCGAGTACTCCTGTGCTTTGTCTAGTTCTTGCGTGTCCGTCCCCGCCTCCGACTTTGGAATGACTTTGTCCCGGATTTTCTCCAGATCCAGGAGTTGTCTGGTCACACACTCCAGCTCATGGGACAGGCTTTGGAAGTGAGTTGACAAAAACAGTTTGTCATGTGTTACATCAGCACTGATTTTTAGAAAAGATTGGTCGATTTGAAAAAAAAGGGTAAAGAAATCAACCAATGAGCATACAACTTAATAATAATAATAATAATAATAATAATAATTTGGGAGGCTAATCATCCTTACTCGCAGCTGGTATGCTGAATTGCGAAGGACGCGGCTACAACGTGGTCGGGCCGCTGGCACGTGAAGGCGCCTATGGCTGCCGGCCACATCGACCCATATATGACCACGGAGCACAGCCTGAGATCGAAAGTGTTTGAGTTTTCCGGAGGGAGGAAAACCGGAGAGCCCGGAGAAAAACCCTCGTGGCACAGGAGAGAACCAACGCACAACTCTACTCACATGCAATCCGCGGCCAGGATTCGAACTGTGGTCACCTTGGTGTGAGGCGAGCGCTTTACGCACAAGCCACCCATGCCACCAACTTCTTCACCAAAAACTTCTCTCAGGAAAGGCGAGTCACATGATTATTTCGTCGGTGTATTGGTGAAGTGGTGTATTGTGGATAGTTACCACACCATGAAGTTCACAATGTCAAAAGATGATCCGTCACTTCGTGTGCAACACAACTATCATATTTATCACTCCATTATTTTGATAATTCGCAATTGTGAGGCGTTCTGGCAAAATGGCACAGAGAAAAAGTGCCCCCCCAAATAACATAAAAATAGGGTGATTTGTTTCTATTTTCAGATTTATTAATATTTGTAATCTTTGATATGTAGAGCGCTCACGTAAGACCTTATTATGTCTCCTATTGGCATAAGCAATACAACCAATGAGTCTGTAATTTCACAGTCCAAATTTCACACTACAACGGCGCCGATGCAATTCTTACCATGAGTTTTGCTTCTCCGTGGCAAGATATTTGCTCTTGAGCATGTTGTAGCAGCCTTCTAGCTCTCTATGCTCTAGGGTTTTCTTCTTCAACTCCGACATCAACTGTTTGCGTCTCACCTCTAGCTGTCGCTCAACATCCTAGGGTAACATAATAAAAACTATGCAAACTTGTTCTGAATGCCGAATAATATTGTGATGCTTAGGCCAAAAAAAAAAATAGTTCTGCTTCCGGTTTCCCTACCTACCCTATTCCGACAGCCCCTACCCTATTTTTTAATTGGAAAAATGAGGAAAAACTACCCAAAACCATCAATTTCTACCTTTTGCCCTTGACTACACGCAGACGCTTCCATATGATTGTACACACAAAAAATTGGCAAAACAAAATAATTTCCCTACCTACCTACCCTATTTTCGAATGTCATGTAATCAGAAGCAGAACTATTTTTTTTTTTGGCCTTAGGCAAAAAAAAAAAATATTCGGTCTCTGGTCAGACCAAAGTTCCGGAATTGACGCGGCGACGCGTTTTTTTTTTTGGGGGGCTTTTTTTCTTTTTTCTTCAAGCTTGGATTGTACAGACAAGGTGGGGTACTATTTTGCTTTTTTGGTGTCCTCATGTACATTGGAGTCCTCCATAATTTGCCTTAGTGCCCTCGATCATTTGCCTTGGTGCAATTTCCCATTCCTTGGTGCTCTTTGGTAAAAAAAATTGAGGTGTGGAAATAGAGGGTGCTGTTGGAGCTACCGCGGAACATTTTGAAAAAAAGAAAAGATCGACGCGCATGATTAAAATCGACGCGCGCGCTGACCAGAGACCGACTTATTTTTTTTTTGGCCTTATAAAAAACCTTTATGCCAATGTATTACCCCCGAAGTACTCTATCAATTGAGCTCTCTAGCCTTTATGTGCCATGTGTCCAGCATGAGTGTTTATTGGGGTGGTTACGGTTAAAAATCATTCGGCCCAAAATATTAGAAGATGAAAGGGTATTAACCCAATGTAAAATGCCCGTCGTCGGGTGACCTTTCACTTTCAGGCTCTGTAATACCAATGAGCAACAAATTTGTGATTCCATGATCACATTGCAGATCATCATATTATGTCGCACGCATTTCAATTCCAATTCACTTTACAATCACACCGAGAGCTAACCGGCCTTTCAAGGGTAAAAACAGTGCAAATTTTATGGCAACATTCTCTGGGGAATAAACAATCCTCCATCTTACCATGAGTCGCGCATGCTTCTCTTGAAGGCTATCTTTCAATTCCCTGGATTCCACACTGTGATTGTTCTTCTGCGACGCCATCAGGTCTCGCTCGCACTGCAAGGTGATTTCCAAGATGCTGACTCTTTGTAACTGCAAATGTTTGAAAGTAACACTTCAGTTAAGATTGGGTGTATTTTCATGTCTTTTGCCTATTACCGTAATTTTCGGAATATAAGCCGCGTGGCGTATAAGCCGCAGCACGCAAAAATCTGCAAATTAAGATTTGAAGTCGGCGTATAAGCCGCACCGGCGTATAAGCCGCACCGACGGCAGCGGTTTCAATTTTGTAAGGCCTCCAAATTCTCGCCAAAATGCTATGAACCAGTTCCATTTACACTACAGAAGCTATAAAAAGGGCCACAAAAGTTGTATCAAATCATTTACAATCGATACTCTCACAAACAAATGTGGAAATTGATGATGAGAAATAATCACCGGGAATTGCTGCCGGCTG
The DNA here is from genome assembly GCA_029964075.1 of Patiria pectinifera. Lineage (NCBI taxonomy): Eukaryota > Metazoa > Echinodermata > Asteroidea > Valvatida > Asterinidae > Patiria > Patiria pectinifera. The sequence goes on from JASAOE010000500.1 coordinate 14,935, forward strand.
CCCCGTCCGGTCCCCGGCCGTAAAAGTTAATACATCGCCCGGCGCGGCAGCCTGCGCCGCGCCGGCCTAGGACAACATTTTCCTGCAGCACGTGAGAGAGTACATGCAACCCACCGTGATTTTCCCCCATTGCGTGTGTTGTCTGACCGGAGCGCTACTTACAAATCTTGCTTTGTGGCAACAGATGCAGATTTGTTTTGTCCTAAAAATATGCAGGTCCGGTTTTATCTCAAAACGTATCAAATTTTTGTGATTACTAACAAGCAGTATTCAAGTTTCGATCGTAACTTTCTTCGAAAATTGTAAAAACGATGCTGCCATTTTCATGGACGAATCCATTAATTTTGTAAGTGGTGATGTAGTCCCTGTTTTGAGGTTTACATCGTTTCTTGAATACATTTCAAGTACAAATATTATATTGCGACGTTGAACAACTGATTATCGAATAAAGAAATGTTTCGGACACCATAAAAAATATTAGTCGTCTTTTTTCTTTTTTTTAAACAGCGGAAATGTTGTTTCCAAAATAGTACACCCCTATATTACCTCAAATGGTGTGGTCCGCTGGGGAAAGCATGCTGCATGCAGCTAGCAGCACTAGAATCACGTACGGGCTTGTTGCAAGCGTCGATCGAAGACAGCTTTCACCGTACTTTTTACCGCTCGTCACCTTTACGTGGCACGTGGTTTCGGTTCGTTAATGACTTTCTTAATTGATAATTCATTTCAGCAACATATCTCTTCTTATACCAGTACATTAAATACACATGTGAATTTCATTTTTATTCTTCAAGGCTCGGCGTATAAGCCGCCCTGTGTATAAGCCGCAGTAAACATTTTCATGGGCAAAATCAACGTATAAGCCACGGCTTATATTCCGAAAATTACGGTAAACCAAAGTGAAAAAACATGCAGTTGGCCGGATGATTGATGGGGTAACTTTCATTTACATGTAATTTTCATGAAAACATTTTCTTAAAAAGTGAAAGACATCTTTTTGAGTGTTATGAACTCAGATGACTTGGTGGCAAAAATATATTTTGTATGACCACTGCTACCTTCAAGTGCATAGACTTTGGATATTAAGCCTCACTGCTGTGACCTGTAAAACTAGGATACAATCACACATTATGTGATGGAAAGATAATGATGTCTTCTGCTTACTGACAACATAATTTACACTGGAGTGCAAGTATTAGACTTGCTGAAATTCTCTCGATGGTGCAAAACTTACCGCCTCAACAAATTTCTTCATGTACATCTCCTCGAGTTCTGACGGTGTGTCCACAGCCCGGTTCACAGTAGTCGCGAGGTCCGTTGCGATGCCAAAATTCTTTGTGACGATCTTCTTGGTGCTGATGGCCCGCGTGCACATTCTGATCTCATCTGTATTGACTCCTTTGTCCTTCGTTTTGACAGGGGTCTTGATGGTAGTGGCATCTTGGCTTGAAGAGGGGGAGCAAGACTCTCCAACCAGGACAGGAGGATCTCCAACTGTGCATCTGTCATCTCGATGGGCATATGGGATCTGGTATGTTTGCTCCTCTGGATAGACATCATCATCTCGCATCATCATGTTGTTGTTGCTGGCTTCTGCTGAAGAGTCTGATACTCTGTTATTCACAGGAATCTGATTGCATTCCTCGTCTTGTTCTGTGCAACTCTCCTCATTTTGTTGGTATGCATCCAAGTTCAAGTTTCTTAGATCGGAGGGTGATTCTTTGGCAATGCCTTCCTCCGACTCTGAAGTATTATTTTGACGTTGTGTGAGATCTTTTTCCCAATTGTCAACTGATTCTCTATCCTCCAACCCATCATCTGCCGAGACGTGCCCTCCAGTATTGACAGCCTTGTCACTGCTTGTTGGGATGTCATCATCAGCACCTCTCTCTTTTAGCTCCAGTGCAGCAGGCGTCAAACCTGGAAGAGCTGTCTCTGAACCTTTTCTAGCCATGGAGAAACCATTGGAGGTATTTAATGTCTCTCCAGACTCGGTTTTCCCTTCTAGCTCTTGCTCGGCTGTTTCACAACTGACTGGTCCAACGTCATCATCGTCATTAACCTCCAACTCTGTAGTGCTTTCAGAAACTTTAGTATTCATGTCAAGGTGTCCCAAATCTAAACAAGGATGCTCCTTTTCTCCACAGGGTTCTTGGGATTCACTCAGGTCTCTTCCTGAAACAGGTTCATCTTTGATGGATGACAGCAGTTTCATGTCTTGTGCTGGGATTGACTCCGTAGATGAATATTCACTAACGTCATACTCGCCGTCATCAACAAACTCAAAGTGTCTGTCCTCTTCATCGAGTGGACCATTACCATGTGATACATGGGCACTGTCAGCTTGGGTGTCACAGACTTCAGTTGGGATTTCTGGATGCATCTCAGCAGCGAGTGTCTTGTGGGAGTCAATGACCATCTCAGTGAGGCTAGCTTCAGCACGTCGGGCAATGTTGGAATCTCTATATTCAGGCAAGAATTCCTTCACACTGAACCAATCCGAATCGGCACTTGTGTTGACACTGGATTTGCTCCCCGGGTGATCATCCTGTTTCTTACACACTTGGACTTGAAGGACACTATGGACTTCTTCTCTGACGTCTTCAGATTTGCAAGCCTCCTTTTCAAGCTCTCCTGAGGTGGTTGATAAGCCACCTGGACTGGCTTCTTCCACTGAGTAAGAATGGCAATTCACGGACTCCACAACTTCCTTTGAATCTTTTGGACTGGAGGCTGCATTTGTGCTTTCATAGTCACCCTCCGGAGCTACATCCTCTATGCTTCCCTGGGACCTGTGTTGATCTGATCTCCATGGATCTTCTGATGCAATATGACTATGTGAAGCATTTGAGGTCCTTGATAGATTTAGAGTTCCTTCAGAACGTGCCTCCCTGGTCTCACAATCAATCTCTTGATCCTCATCTGACTGAATGGCCGGAATAGCTTCTGCCCCTTTGGCATCAGGTATTACCTGTTCAGAACTGTCCTTTACAGCAACAGGTCCTTCTGCAAAACTCTCCTGCCAATCTGGGCTGTTCCCCTCATCACTCTGGGCTACATCTGTTGGGGAGGATTCACTGACATCACCATCATTTGTGGATAAATATCCACTGATTGCACTCACCAAGAAATGTTCAGGACCAGAGAAGTCCGAGTCTTGAACAGGAGGATGAGCCACATGTGTCACACTGGGGTCAGTCTCTGGACAACTATCCGAGACCTGTTCGGCGTTTACATCCTGATCTGCACTGGAAGCACACAGTATGTTTTCAAGATCTGCCAACAAGCTTGCATTGGAACCAAAGTCAGTGCTGTCGGAACACTCTAGGAAAGACTCAGAGTCTAAGGTTTTCTCGGTTGACCTTGGCAACTCCTGTTGGCGATTTAGTACCTCGCTGGACATTTCCTCATCCATCTGGCTATTTGTCACCATTCCTTCTGAGTCGCTTGTAGAGTGCAGGGGTAGAAGTGGTTCCTCCTTTGCAGAAGCCAAACTCTTTAGGTGTTGCATCCATTCATTCTGGCCATTGGCTGTTGCCAGACCACTCAGTATAGAAGCCATTTTGGGTTTTGTTTTCTGGTTTCTCTGCATGGCAGCCATCTTGGTTTCCTCTTCTCTCAATGGTTGCGTAGTTTCACTTGGTCCCCGTTCTTCAGCAGTGCACCTTTCACTCTGACGCAGTTCACTATCTTGTACGACTGCAGCAGTCTTTGCTGCTGGTAGGGAAGGCAAATCATCTCTTTCCTCTTCAATAGGCGAAGACACCAAGGGATTTGGAGTAGCTTCTGAAGGAGCTCCAGTGCCAAGTTTCCTGGAGCTATTTTTGGCATCTTCTATGCAGATCTCTTTAGCTTTGGCAGCCAGTTTGTCCCCCATAGAAACATATGGTGATGCTGACTTCGGTGGCACAGACACCTGATTGTTTATGATATGCACAGAGACCGAGTCATCAGGGAGGGGTTCCTCTTTTACTTCCTTTGCCTTGGCAGCTAGCTTGTTTCCCATATCCTTGAAGGGGCTTTTCTCCGACTTTTTGTCTTCAAATGTAGGTTTCTTACCTAAGCAGAGAAATCAAATATTACAATATCCATGACAACCAGAATTATATTCTCAAAATTATTCAGACACCTAGTACCCGGTAGTTTGTATTCATCTGTTTCTAATGCCTTAAGCCATTTTTTTTTCTTTGACTACTGCTTAATAATCTCAGTTAGTTCATACAGGTGTCACACTCAGGCACTTATCACATTTGGCAATCAGATCAGGTGTCTGTCATTTAAGAGTTAGGCCGCATCCATAATCTAATGTCTAGGGCTATTGTGTAGGTCTTCGCCCATTACAACTACATGGGATGGGAACAACTGACAATAGATGTAGCTGTAGCTTTAGAAGCCTGTTTCAGACATGACCTTAATCATTCCACTTTTTACCGCTGAGGGTGTAGTTATGTGTGTTAAATCTACAATTCAATCAACTGCCACAGTACATCACAATCTTGGAACTATATCAAGTTTAAATGTCAAGTTAGCTGTCATTAACTCCAACTTCTGAGCCATATGTTTTTGCTAGTGTTACACCCCAACGGTCAAGGGAGCAGCCTCTTTAGAGTGTTCATTAGTAAAGAACTGTAAAAGTGCAAGAATATTGACAAATAACTTGGTTAAGCTTGGCGTGGCGGTCAATCTTCACTCATCGAAGTCTTAGATCGGAATGACATAAAACAATAATACACATAAATGCACAAAATAAAGAATATTGATTCAAAAATAGTAACATGGTCAGTAAGCTATTTTAATGCAAGATAAATCTGTTTTACGCGTAAGGTCTGTGCCTCAGAAGTAAGAATATGTACTCATGACTTCGTTTTGTACATTTGTCTTTGAGTAAAACACCTCAGCATGCATGATTCAAATTTCTGGTTATTGATACAATTTTCGATTCTGTCTCACTTCTGAATAACCATAATCGATTCCATCACCTCAATCCATACCAAGCAGATCCAAACCTCACTGTTTATCTCTAGTCCAAAAGTGACTCAATACTAATTGGTCATGCATGAGTGCTTCCCATGCTCTAACTAAAGGTTAGGCATAAGCCACATCATCAAAGAATTAATGAACATTGTACAATACATGTATGTCATGTACAGCCCCCAAAAAGGTGAAGTCCATTTTTAAAGGGATATCTTTGCCTTCAATAAAAAAACAAAAAACAAAGGAAAGTAAGCAGAGGAATCATTCCTAACAATTTCCAAGCATAAAAGTCAATCACAATTGACACTCGCTAGAAGTTCAGAGGCAATATGGCACTGTCAAAACCAGCTCTCAAGAACCTGGCATATTCAGTCCAAGATGAGCAAGCTAAAATCAACTTGGTATCTAGGGGCAATCTCGACTAAAGCTGAGAGGACAGTACATTTTTCGGAACACTGAAATACTAAATAGTTCAAGGGCACATAGTACATAGTACCCATACAAGTTATTCTCTCAGTTTAAAGAACAATCACTAATCATAATTAGCAGACAAATTAGGAAACATTTATAAGTGGAAAACGTGAGTAAGACTGAGTGCAGGAAGCTATTTGTCCCTGTACTCTGGCACATTCTAACCGTGGGCTTTCTCAACATTCTTAGCTCTTTTGTCTTTAGACAAAAGAGCTAAGAAAACTGGCATCACTTTTAAGTAACTTTACATTCTGACACAAAAACTACATGTTTCCTCTCTTGACTTCCATGATATGTCATCAAGATAATGTGAAACAGAATACAACATACCTGCAAGAATAAAGACAAATGGACACTGGTTAAGCTTGGCGTGCTGGTCAATGTTCCTCACTCATCGAAGTCTCAGATCAGAATGACCCCTAGTACAAAGACCATCACACAAACTTCCAGTGTCCCACAGGAAGTGACATCCTATCTTGCCACTTGAGCCCAACCACTGTTTATTGTGGAGGTGGGGTATCTCACAAAGTAGTTGGTACAATGTACTTCATAAACATTATAGGATGCAACCCTGCAAATAAATTCCCATAGACACTAGTGCTAAATGCCCATACTTCAAAATTCTTTTAAAAATACTCAGAACTCTCACAGGTATTTAAGCTGCACAGAAAAATAATGATCGACATGTCGTCTTTCAATTTCTTTTCATTTTTTGGTGGGTTGACCATTGACTTTTCGAGAAATTCTCGCCCAAAGGAGACGACCCCTTTTTTCCCCAAAGCGGAACGGCAGCCATCTTGAAAAACGATCCCTCCACAACATGGCAAAATAGCGCCACTTTCAAGCCCAATTGTATCCAAAATGCTCAGAATTGGAAGCCCCGAGTCCGGGCCAGAGGTTCATTGCCATATCTCTTCAATTCCCCAATGTTATGGCTCCCAAAACTCTCTAATATAGAATATTTTGAGGGTATAACTTTTATTCATGAGCTCGGCGGATGGATTTAGGCCTATTTACCGGTGTGCACCCTTATTTGCAAATGTAGTTCCAGGAAAAATGGGGGAGGCTGTACAAGAGAGAGAGAGGGGAGTGTCCTAATGCCACACCATCACAGACTTCCTAAATCCTCCAAACTGCCCCACTGTGCATTATCCCTAACAATCCCCAGCCAGCCAAACTCCAACACTAGGGTTTGTTGGAATCTGTCAGGATGAATACTGCACTAGTAAACTGACTGTTCTTTTGCGTGGGATTGGGCATATCACAAATAAACAGAGTCCAACTGTTTATGTGCACAGTTTACCGTATGGTGTTGGGATTTGCAAGGATGAGCAAGGTTTGTAGTAAATCACCCTAGGGAGTTAGGGTTAATGTTAAACCACTAACACATTAAAAAACAACAAAAACTAATACCCTGTAGTGGGTTCTACCTTCCTCAATCCTGCAAAATCCTTTCAAATGTCCTTGTGGATTTTCAAGGATGTGGCAAGGTTTGGGTTATAATGAACTGCCTTGTCACTTGACGTGTTTGAACAGCACAATCAGTCATGCGAACTGAGAAAAGCAAAGAACGAGTATTACCTGGAAACAGAACTTTATAGTCGTCATAGTAACCGCCTCCACTCCCGTAGCCCGACGTCAGGAAGGAGCAAATCTCCCACAGTGTGGTCGACTCGGTGTCTTCTTCACCTTGAGAACTTCCGGTCTGCAAACTGTCCAACTCTGCTGGTGCTGCAGGCACAGCAATACAAGCAAATGTGAAAAATGGGACTTGATTTTGACTTGAAAATGATACAGAGTATATGACGCTGTTATGGCATCCATGTACAAGTTCACCCTTCAAAAATGGAGGGCTGAAAAAAGAGAGGTGGACACTCCAAAACTTTTGGGTGAATTTTGAAGGATTTGGAAAGGTTGAACAATTCTATTTCACAAACAGTAGATGGCGCTTTGCGAACATTTTCAATGGGCTCAGTGCGCAACAAGAAAGAGCACTCTTTTTAATACCACTTTAACTCTCCTATGCAAACATACATTCTGTCCCAAGTTGTCCTTTCAGTCAAAATCAATCAAGTGACTTTTTTTCCAAACAGTTAAGAGCTCCCAGCCTACATAAAGCGGGATTGAAGGGCTGTGACGTTTATGTAACTTGACACAGATACACTTAAGCAGGGGAAGACGATTGAGTTTTTGACTCTCTGTGATTGTTCAGACAGCTGGAGGGTTAAAGAGCCGAGCAGATGGTGGAGCACACTGCGTGCGCATACTGGTCCACGCGCCAATAGCATGACGTACGCACAACTATTTTTATTCTGAATGTGCAGAAAGTCAAAGCATCTTTGCGCGAGCGTCAGGCGTCGTCGGTAATATGTTTGAATGTCTCTCCCAGTGGGCCCCCCCCAACTCTCCCTTTATTACCCAAATTCTCCATTTGTAGCCATGAGGGCGTACTTGTGCATGGTGTCTATAAATGTATTATGAGATGACATATGCGATAGCCAACAGAAAATGAATAAACAAATAATGATTAAATTGCAATGCTTTTCGCTTTCCATCGCATCAACAATCTCAAAGCACTTTACATACATGTGCTACTTTTCCTCATCCATGTTAAGTTTCACAAGAAAGCATCAGCAAAATGAATGACTAACCTTTTATGAACTCTGAAATAAAGAAATCTTCGGTTCTGCTGTCTTCCCACTCTGCTGGGTCATATGAAGTTTCCTGCACCTCCTGGTCCATATCTGTGGCTTCCAATCGCAGTGATATATTGTCTCCCTCCACAATGAAGAACTCCTCGGCCTGCTGCAGGAATGGTTTGAGGCCCCCTAGCCTCTTGATTCCCCGGCGGATTGGGGCGGGCAGCTGCATGAAGATGCTGAGGAGCCGGTTGTCGCACACGTCCAGGGTTCCGTGGATGCCCAGGACCTCTTGAAATTGACTGAATAACAAAATGACCATTAATTCCATTTCCATATCGATTCAGATTATCTCTGTTGTGTTTCATTTTTTTCTGATTCTATGGAAATTGTCCCCAACAAGGCACTAAGGGTTACAGGCTGCAAACTGGAAAGGGACCAGAAAATAAGTTACAAAAAAAAGAGGAAATTCAAATCTTTCCAAGACTTTGTGCAGTGTTTTTCTATTTTCAATGACACACATGGGAGGTCAAAAAAAGAGAAGAAAAAAGCTGATTCGAGGAAAAGTTGCATGCCTGAGGAATACAATTGAACAAAAATATAAGGTTGTGATATTGCCTTGTCTCAAGGGGGTGAGCAACCGCCTTGCAGGAGACAAACAATACTAGGACTGGTAAACACATTGTGAGTTACTTTGAGGCAAATTTCTGTGGGTAAGAGCATCCTCACGGGAGTCAAATGATTTTGATAAATATTCTAGAGCCAAACTACAAATTCTAAGGGAACATCTGATTTAAATTTTAAAAATGAAACCATTTTATTTTTTTAATTTTAGACCATTTTTATTGGTATCATTTCTAGGTCAACGTTGTCCTAATTGTGGGGGACTAAAAAAAAAAGGAAACCCAAATGGTGCACCCTATCTTGTAAAGAAGTTCTGCATCTAGCGCTTTCCAGATCTAAGATGTGAAAGCCCAATTAATAAACTTTCTTTCACAATCAAATCACTCATGTACTTTTTGAGTAATGGAATTTTGAACACAAACATAGTTTTAAATTGTCTCCACGGACCACATTTAAGGCGCGTGATATTTCAGTAAAATGAAACCATGTCGTATCATGAAAACGATATCAGAATAATCCCGTAGATCTCTGGGATAGCCAAGTACACTCAACCAAAAAAGAAAGTCCCCCCTTCCAATACTTTTTTGTATAACTCAAAAACTACTGAGCATCTCTCACTCAAATAACGACTAATCAGTACGGAAATTCCTTAGCAATCCAGCCATACTCTTTATTTGGCCCAAAACAGTGATACTGTGTGCGAATTTATGTAATTTATGAGCAATGATACCGAAAACAGTTGCACTTTTGTACACGTGCAAGTTGTGGTTCACGCTCACCTTGCACGTATACAAAAGTGCAACTGTTTTCGGTACCGTTTGTCATAAATTGCAAAATTTTGTACACATTATCACTATTTTGGGCTAAACGAAGAGTACGGCTGGATTGCTAAGGAATTTTTGTACTGATCAGTCGTAATTTGAGCAAGATGTGACCAGTTGGTTTTTGAGTTAGACAAAAAAAAGTATTAAGGGGGACTTTCTTTTTTGGTTGAGTGTAGAAGGCAGGGCAAGACATTGTAAAGCATGTTGTTTTATCATTAGAAGCAGATGGTGTTTAAATGGAAAGATTTCCATATAAGAAGTTCACTCAACACCCTGTGTGCAAACCCTATGAGAGTGGACTGACAAATTCTAAGTGTTTTCTAAGAAAATGCTTGTATTTTCTCACTGCTCAAATCGACTTTGATGACATGAAATTGCTATCTGGGGGCTTGATAGTCAATACAGAGGAAAATGAGTGAACTTCTTATATGGAAATCTTTCCGTTTAAATAAAGGTTATGATACCGTACATGTATAAAGTGCCAGTTATCATGGTTAAGAGAGTGTTCTGATGTGTTTTTTTTTATGTGTGAAT
>JASAOE010000502.1:0-25000 GCA_029964075.1 Patiria pectinifera
CCCTGATATTTCCCTTTATAAATTTTTCCTAAATTCTATGAGAAATATTTTCACTTTCACAAGGTTGTTGGGAAATCAAAGGTGGTATAGCACAGCCAAAATAGTGAATATGTGAAAATAGTGAAAATAGTGAATATGTATAACCTACGTATTCTGATGTGATAGGAATAAAATATATTTGTTACCTATTTTCTAGGAGAAAATAGATAAAAACCTATTGTAAATAGGAATAAAATAGGATTCTGCTGGAGAAATTCTACAAGAAAATTACCCTGATTTTTGGTGTTTTTCGCAAAAGCCCCTGAGTTTTCCCTGACTGAAAAAAAAAAGTTTTCCCTGATTTCTACAGTGGCCGGAAAGCCTGCCATTTGGAAGACTAGTCTCCACTACAAGTCATTTGGACCCGGTGTCCCAAGTCTCACCTGAGCCACGGAGAACTTATCCTGGAAGTAGTATCCGCCAGTCTGCATCTTCTTGCTGAAGACCACGAAGTCGGGAGGTTCGGGCAGATTCCACGAATCGCTGGCCCAGAAATGCCCCGTGGTACAACAGCCAGTCTGGACCTCGTCGACAATGAAGACCGTGCCAAACTGAGGAACGACACAGAGGGATCCAAAAACAAATTCAAAATGTTGTAGTGTTTAACAAAACAGGTTTTGTCAAATAAGGCGCTCCATACCACAGAACTGGGAAGTTCAAGAATAAAGGTGAGCGGTCACCACCTTGCGCCCGTCCACACATACTTGTTCCGTAGTTGTGGGGACTACACACGAGCTGTCCCATGGTACTATGGGGACCGAAGACACTGTGGGGACAGCAGAAAGTCCCCACAACTCGGTCCTAATTTGCCTAACAATAAAAAACTTCCCCATAACGTGGTGACGGCCCACCCACCAAAACGTGTGTGCGTAATGTGAGATATAATCGTGAAATTTCTGTAAGGCCAAAATAGCAAGATAACTTTGGAAATTGATTCTCAGAGAGAGAGACCAATCCATTCATTACAAGTACAAGTGGCATACAAGATGCGCGTGTGTTGTTGCCTGGGTGCATTGTGGGCGGCGCTTAAATGGTTCGGCCTGTTCACTGACCTGTTTACAGATCTGCTGCAGCTGCTGGAAGAAGTACGGGCTTGCGTGATGGTCTCCCCCCTCTGATTGGATGGGCTCAACGATCATAGCGGCCACATCACGGCCCGTTGCCTGACCTTTCTCCATAATTTCTGCCACCTGGAAGGAAAAAAATGAAGTGCCTCTATGATTTGCTACATATCTTATCCCTAAGGTCTGGATAGAATCACGGATCCTACACACAAGGATTAACAACTCGCCCAAGTCCTGGTTAGACGCGTGATAACGGCCCGTACTGGTGGCAAATACCATGAATACTTTTTAACAAAGACCACTGCGCGCGGTGGCTTTCAGATTGGCAAGGCTCTGCACCCGATCTGGCGTCGAAGTCTGTCAAGCCAGCGAATTATATTTTTGAATATTCATGAGTCTACGTTTTTGGTCTTTATTATTGAATTCTGATAAGTGATAACTACATAACCATGGTAATGCCGAGCACAATATCTTTAGCTTTAAGATGAACAATGAAATGTCGCTTTTGTTTCATCGGTTCGGCATCTTATCTCTCTAAAACTTTTAAATAAAAGCCTAATTAAAAACAAAATTTGGGTAAACGGTGTTCTACTCGAAATTTGACGTTTATTTCTCGGGTAAATACTTCATATATGACGACAAAAACTGCTCAATACCATCTGTTATATCCTGAAGTATTTATTTTTAAACAATTTTGGAACAGTTAAATCTTAAAGAAGGAGTAGTTTGCTTACAGTTTTATGAATGTTTCCGTTTTAGACACCTGGAAAATTCGCGATTACGCGCCAACGGGTATTAATGCCCGTTATCACGCGTCTTACCAATTAAGGCAAGTCCGCTCAGTGCATTTTGTACTAGAGCTGTCACCATTTTCATTTTCTCTATCTCTATCGACTTGTATAATTTTATTAATGGTGACCCCGGCTCAAATTATCAATGATCAAAGTAGTATCAGACAGAAAGAAATATAAACCAACAGACACAATAATCTTCAGATTTTGAACAGGTATTATTTTAACAATTTATATATGCCAATTTAATATTTACAATTAATATATACAAGGATCCAAATAGAACTTATGTTTCCAATCACTGTCTTCTTGGATTGAAGACTTCAGTTTAACTTTTGCACTTATCTAATTCACACAGATTTTTCTGTAGTTCAGTTTTCTTATTCTCTTGGCTTAAGGTTAAGCTATCAATCGTACAAATTTTCTGTAAACTAATTTATATTATCGCTTATCATGTCTTAGAGTTACACTCAATTCGATAGATCACACAGATCTTCTACCAGTCAATTCTATTAATTCTCACTTAGTTTTCTTATCACCGTATTTAAGGGTGACTCGCAGACGTCTCACAGTTAATTTTCCCAACACTTGGGCTTTCTTGTGAACACTTAGTTCTCTTATTAGTGGAGCTGCTTAAGTCCATTTTTGGCCCAAATCGTGCACTTTGTGGTAAAAGCATGAAATTTGGCATGTGGGGTCAAAATGGCCTAGAAATCATTTAAAGATCGGAACCTATCCTGGATCTTGCCCATTTTGGGGGCGGAGCTTGATTTTTTGAAAAGGGGTGCAACCAATAAAAACTCATAAAAACTGTATTTAACATCCATTTTCCTTGTTTTTCTATGCTTTGAGATAAACTTAAACATAAAATATAACATTCTAGCATTCGAACACCAGTTAATTTCCACCCATTTTTTGGGCGTGGCCTAAATGTACAAAAGAGGCGGTATATCAGTTTGGTTCTAATATGGAAAACATTATTCGGTTTGGTAGTAAAATCCTGAAAATTGGCAGGTCCTGTTAAAATGGGCTGAAAATAATTTTAAGAGGTGAACACATCTTGGATCGTGCACAATTTTGGGGGGCGGAGCTTGATTTTTGAGCATGCACTTTTGAGGATTACTTCGTTTCGCATGAATATAAAGGAGTAAATGCTTCAGATTTTAAATATGCACTTGTCATTTACAAGGCTGGGTTGGGGCAACCTTGAAATTATAAAGTAAAATAATTCTGCGAAAAAAATACTGCATTTAATAAAAGTTCATAAAGTACAAATGATACCATGTTTGTATGAATAAAACATGGCATTTGCTTTTGCTACCACTTTGAAGCATTTACTCGCATCTGTATGAATGAAAATTAAGCAAACACTTTTACTAAAAACCGTTTGCTAAATTCTGAAAATAATTACTTTTTACCTTTAAGCTTTTGCTACACTATAAGCGTTTACTTCGTTTCTTATGAATAAAAAGGAGTAAATGCTTCAGATTTCAAATATTTACTTGTCATATTTCAAGGTTGGGTTGGGGCTACCCTGAAAATATAAATGCACATAATTCTGCGCAAAAATTACTGCATTTATTAATGTTAATCGCGAAAAAGTACAAATAATACCATACGGTAGTTCGTATGAATAAAAACTGGCATTTGCATTACTCCCATCTGTATGAATAAAATTTAAGCAAAGGCTTTTACTGAAAACCATTTGCTCTTGAGTAAATGGCCTGCAAAATGTAAGCTTTACACGTTTATAGGTTTGCAGAAAATAAAACTATCGAAACCGAAACGGAAAGCGGCACTGGGGAGGGTCACGTGCTGGAGGACAGATACAAAAAAGCGCACCAAACGTGACGAACGCAATGCCGTTTACGCGCACAATGCGCTGTGCATCGGCACCCATGGTCTACATGTCGATTGGGTTTTCAGTCCCTACCTGATTCCGTGGGTTTTCCCCAGACTATTCTTCTGGGGTTTTCCTCCCACCTCTAAAACTGTAAATTTTGCTGGTAAAAACACAACTTTTCCATCGGTTAACTATGTTTACCATACACTGTAAAGATAAGTTTAAACGGTTGCAAGACTAATTGTTGCCCTTTAGGGGTGGAGCTACATTTTAAGGTAGGCGGCTATAAAAAAAAATCATATCTAAAATTGGTATGATTGTCTACAAGTAACTTACACAGGGTGAGTAAAAAAAAAGGAAACCCAAACGGCAGGACAATTTTTTTTTAATGAAGTTCTGCATGAAACACTATCAAAATCAAGATATGAAAGCCCAATTTATAAGCTTTGTTTTAGTACAAGAATCATTCAAATCACTTATGTACTTTTCAAGTTACAGAATTTTAAACACAAACACCGTCTTAAAAGTTCTGTCAGCAAAACGAAAACACTTCACATATGGGGGGATGCGCTGGAATTGTTTTCGTTTTGCTGAAAGAACACACACCATTTTTTGTGATACGTGGACAGAACTTTAAAACAGTGGTTGTGTTTAAAATTCCGTAACTTGAAAAGTACATACGAGTGATTTGAATGATTCTTGTACTAAAAGAAAGCTTATGAATCGGCTTTCATATCCTAGATTTTGAAAGTACTACATGTACATGCAAAACGTTATTACAAAATAACATTTTGCACATAATATAAAAAATGAAGACCCTCGATAATTCTATCATATCCCACGAAAATCATATTGATTTTATATTGATTTTTTTTAATATTGATTTTTAAAGATCAAATCTATTAATCTCTAACAAGACGTCACGTAACCCATTATGACGTCATCATGACGTCACTTCAATTTTCATCTATAACACATCCCGGTCTAGGTACATACCAACTTTCAACCCAATCGGACCAGTGGTTCTGTAGATATTGGCCTTCCAAATATGCAATTTTAATATGGCATCACATGTCACGTGACGTCATATTAAAAATAAAAAGATGAAATAAAAAAAAGACACCATGTCTGTTTGCAAACAGAACACAGGGCTTTTCGCATTTTACAAATGTTTATGTTTCGTTGGTCCTTTTGCAGTCACTTGTCATAGTGCTTCATGCAGTTAAAGGTTGTTCAAATGCTTAGAATAATTCCTAAAATATAATTTTATCACATGACGTCACATGCCCTGCAATGACGTCATGTTTAAAACCCTTCTCAATACACATTTTGTCATTGTGGTATTGGTTTGAACCAAGTTTAATGTCAATCCGATGAAAGAAAGTGTGCAATTTTGGAAGCAGAATAAAATCATAAATATTTAAAAAATCATTAAAAAAATCAAATGATGACATCATCGTGACGTCATTTCGGACTTTGCATACTAGTACCATTATCTACCTACCCAAGTTTTTCAAAAATGTTGTGCAAATACCTATTACCTAACAAACCAAATACAAAAAAGAATTTTTAACTTTGCATGTTGCGTTCGTGAGATATGGCTAAACGGTCCAAAAATTCAAATATTCATATAAAATCTCAGGATGGCGTCATCATGACGTCACTTCATTTTTTTACCTATAACACATCCCGGTCTGGCCACATACCAAGTTTCAACCCAATCGGACTCTGTAGATAAAGGACTTCAGAAATATGACAAGTAAATATTTGAAATCTGAAGCATTTACTTCTTTTATATTCATACTAGTAAACGCTTATTGTGTAGCAAACCCCGAAAAAAAATGTATAGAGAAGACAATGAGAAGAAAGATGATTTTCCCTCGTTTGAATCAAGCTGCTCTAATGTACCGCCTCTTTACATATTTAGGCCACGCCCGCAAAAGGGTGAAAATAACACGTGTTAGAATGTTAGAATTTACATCCACTTTGTTTCAAAGCATGAGAAACAAAGTGGATGTAAAATACAGTTTTCTGAGTTTTCTATTCTTGCACTCCCCTTTTTGAAAAATCAAGCTCCGCCCCCCAAATGGGAAAGATCCAAGATGCGTTCACCTCTAAAAATTATGTTCAGCCCATTTCAATTGGACATGCCAATTTTCAGAATTTTACCACCAAACTGAATGATGTTTTCCATATTAGAACCAAACTGCTAAGATATACCCCCTCTTTTACCATTTAGAGCACGCCCACAAAATGGGTGGAAAATGACAGGTGTTAGAATGCCAATCTTATTTCATGTTTAAGTTTATTTCAAAGCGTAAAAAAACAAGGAAATTTGATGTTAAATACAGTTTTCATGAGTTTGTATTGTTTGCACCCCCTTTTTTGAAAAATCAAGCTCCGCCCCCAAAATGGGCAAGATCCAGGATGGGTCCCAATCTTAAAATGATTTTTAGCCCATTTTGACCCCACATGCCAAATTTCATGCTTTTACCACAAAGTGCACGATTTTTCGCTTAGCAGCTCCACTATATTACTTACATATACTTGTAACACTTAATTTTATCATATTTATTTAAATATCACACAGGTTTCTTGTCAATTAGTTTTTTGAGGAGTTTTTGATCAATATGGATACCGTACAGTTTTTATTCTAAGGAGATGTTGTCCGCTCAACTTGACCTTTACGGTGAAAGTAGGACTACTCTGCGCTTTACTTAGACGTGCTGTAGGTAGTTGAGTATGACGGCCAAGTAGCCGATCTCTCAGGCGTTTTCTCAAGCGGTCTCTCAGGCTCAGTGGCGGGTTAGATCATACCAGTATTTACGGCCATCTATAATAATTATATAATAACCAAAAACCTAAAGAGCATTTCGTCCAATAATTCAAACAAAGGCAAGGTTAATACAATAAATTGAAACAACTGCTGTTTCGGCATGCATGTAGACCGTTCTTCGTTTCAATTTCACAACCATGGCAATTCACCAAAGGTCTACACGACGTTCAGGATGTGGCCTTACGTGATTTACAATTCATTTCATGGATTGTCAACTTTGCACAATGAAATAAAAATGAATGTCTAGATAAGTCTATAAATATTTTAAAATAACACTTACGGTTGTGGAGATTGCAGTTTAGTTGATGCCGGGCTGAGTGTTGCGATTTTGGTCACAATCAGACCGGGGACTGCTGGTCCGAAGATCTTACTTCGGCACTGTAATTTTGCTGATCGAGTTGACAAACTGGATTTTGTGGCTGATTTCCACAAAAATCAGAATCTTGGATTTTCTATAACCTGCTGCATTCAGGTGTCTTCGGACGGTTGATACCGGTCACATTCACACACACTCAGACTAACACGGACTAATTTTGATGATGCTTTCTGATCTGACGCTACTATCGTTCTGCTCAAGGCTTTCTCTCTCTCTCATTCTCTCTCTCATTCTATGTACATTTACATACCAACCAATTAAGGGAATAATAGTACCACCAACCACAATGGTTGATGACAATGCTGGAGAATGCTAGAACATGTCCTATTACATCACATCGCTCCATGCATCGAATGCCAACGCCTTAAATCTCAGTGGTTATACGTTGTAATGGCGCGGGAACTATAGTCGTTTCTTATTGGAGAAAAACTTTAAGACTCGACTATTTATGTGCGTAGGGTGATCTCATTACCGAGTAATGAGGTGCGCGAAAAAATAAAATAAAAGAAAAGAATTTACGTTGTGACAAGAGCTCAGAACAGTCGTTTATCCTGGTGTCTAGGATCTGTGGTAGAAGCAATGTTGAAATGAATCCTGCAAAACTGGTCCAAAAATATAAAGACTCGGTCCATTAACAGCGGTCACCCCCACACCCGGTCACCCCCACACCCGGTCATTATCACGCAGTGAAGACCGGCTCCTCACACTGTTATTCCCTTAATATTGGGCGGCTTTTTCCCACACGCATGTATATTTTGAGGGAGGGGAGAGAATGGAGGTGGACATAAGCCATTTGGTTAGTGTCAATTTCTAACAGTTTGACCAAGCTACCTTGGTCACCTGACCAGGCTACCTCGGTCACCTGACCAAGCTACCTCGGTCACCTGACCAAAAATCATGATCTAATTGGTCAATTCGCACTGTGTAACTGCATTGTGACATCGGATTCAGAATCTAAATTAAGAACAATTACAAAAAAGGTAAGTTTTCTTTCAGCAAAACGAAAACAAGTCAGATGGGGATGCATGTGTATTGTTTCATTTTGCTGAAAGAACACACACCTTTTCTTGTGATCCGCGGACAGAACTTTAAAACGGTGGTTGTATTTTGAATTCCGTAACTTGAGAAGTACATGAGTGATTTGAATGATTCTTGTACTAAAAGAAAGCTTATGAATTAGGCTTTCATATCCTAGATTTTGAAAGTGCTACATACAGAACTTTATTAAGAAAATGGTCCCGCCATTTCGGTTTCCTTTTTTTATTACTCACCCTGTATGTTGGCAGTTTTTCCGGTTAGTCAATAACTTTGTTCAAAGGGTGCTATAATTATACTATAATTATCAGAAGCCATAAACCCATATATGCCATGTAGACAGGGATCGCGCCCATCATGAAATATCAAACAGAGATCACTCAGAGAGGATACAGAGTTCTGGAGGTAGCAGGTTGAACCTCAATTTCTTTGGTCCAATTTTATTATAATTGCAACCAGTCAGTTTCCCTTGGTTTATTTGATTCCAAAAATATTTCAGTTTTGCCAATACTATACTTGCTTCATCCCTCCAATGGTTAGTCTATGGAATAAAAGCTTGCACGGCAAGCTTCTATATGTGTTCAGATTATGCAAATGAACACTGCATGTTTACCCCCAGATTCGGACCATTTAGCAGGCACCTTCTATCGTGTCTTCAGTATTAACCTGATGTTGTACGGATAAAAAATGCCAGCTATTGACCAATCAACAGCTTTGGCCCTGTTTCTGCTCCAAATGACGTAAGAGCTTCTAAAGGTGGCACTGATTGGCAGGCGCGCGGGGGTCGCAAATAATGTGCATGCTCAAATACATCAGACATTGTCGTGTGGCTCCGCACATGTAAACATATACAGGGTGAGTAAAAAAAAGCGAAACCCAAATGTCGAAAGCGAAACCAAAATTGTTTTAGCGAAGTTCTGTATGTAATACTTTGAAAATCTAGGATATGAAAGCCCAATTCATTGAATTTTAAACACATTACCGTTTTAAAGTTCTGTCCACGGATCACAAAAAAAGGTGTGTGTTCTTTCAGCAAAACGAAAGCAATTCACACACATCCCTATGTGATTTGTTTTTGTTTTGCTGAAAGAACAATACCTTCTTGTGATCCGTGGACAGAACTTCAAAACGGTGGTTGTGTTTAAAAGTCCGTAACTTGAAAAGTACATAAGTGATTTGAATGAATTGGGTACTCAAAGAAAGCCAATGAATTGGGCTTTCATATCCTAGATTTTGAAAGGGCTACATGCAGAACTTCACAAAAACAATGGTCCCGACATTTGGGTTTCGCTTTTTTGACTCTGTATTTTTTGCCCTGTATTCCTCAGAGTCAGACTACAGATGGACAGGGTCAAACATGGACATAGGCCTACCGCTTTGAGACACCTTTCTTCTTCAGCTTTATTCTCCGTCGTGTACTCCTCCAAGGGGTACTTCAGCCTTGGGAAGGGGGCCACCGGCCAGTTATTCATGGTGGGGATGTCCACACGGAACATCGGCTTGGAATGGGTCAGAGTCAGGCAGCCTGGTCAATAGAGATGGGTCATTAGCACATATGATACACTGTATTAAATTGTACTTGTCCCCTAATAAATCTGGGGAGGTTTTAGGGTGGTACAGAGAGTAACAATAATTTTTTTTGGGGGGGGGAGGGGTGGCTTTGGGTGATTTTTGGGTTATTAAAGTATGTCCATCCCTTAAAAAGTTGGCTACAGTACTGTGTGTACGTAGCAAATATAGTGTATTAAAGGTAGAGTATATCATTTGCAGCTATCCAAAAAGTAACTGATTAAATGTTGTTGAAAAGCATACTTGGTTTAAAGATAGTAATGGCACTAAACTCCCTGTGCAGTTATTCTTTTTGGCATGCTGTCATTTTGTAGAAAACACTAAAGCTCGAGGACTTGAGTCCCCCCTAAGAGGTGGTCAATTTGTTTGTTTGTTTTTTTTTTGGGGGGGGGAGGGAGGGTAATTTTTTGTTTAGTCCCATGATTTGACCTTGGTGATATGTATGTGGCTTATTTTCGAGTAGTATAATAGGGGTGTAAGTGGCGCTACCAACGTCAGAAAGTCCCCCTCCCCCCACGGAAAAAAACTCTGATTTTTTTTCTGCAGCCAAAAATGTTGTGCAACATTTTTTGAAAAAAAATTTGAACCCCCCCCTAAAAAACACCAAATCCTGGGTGCGCCAATGCGAGTTACTAATTTTATTCTGAATGTGCACAAAGCCATAGAGTCTTCGCATGAGCGTCAGGCGTTCGAATGTCTCTCCCAGTGGTCTTGCTGCCCCACTATCCCTTTCTTACCCTTGAGGGGGTACAAACACAATGTCAGATAGAGTCAATGTTAACAAATCACTTACCAAGGGTTCGTCCATGGAAAGCTCCATCAAAGGATAGTACGGTGTACGGAGGGCAGCCTGGTTCCTGCCACATACAAAATAGTTGAAGTGTGACATAAAGTTCCTTATATGGAACGCAGGATTTCATTACTGTTGAGTTGTATTCAGTTGATCACATGTCGATCGCAAGTCATGACAAGTCAATCATAAGTCATCACAAGTCGATCATAAGCTGTCAGTCACAAGCTATCGCACGTCAATAACAACAGGTTCTTATAAACGCTTTTAACCAAGATCAAAGCGCTTTACATTATTATTACCCCTGATCATTGGGCCAGTTAAACATTCCAAATGCCATTTCAGCTCCCTAGAGAGTATACAGCTCGATGCAGCCTGTTAGGCGCAAGGAAGCTAAATCAATCACAATAACCATCTCTGCCTTCACTGGCACCCATTTACTCCTGGGTGGAGAGAAGCAATGAGTGACAAAGTGCCTTGCCCAAGGGCACACGCACCATGACCCCGGGCTGGACTGGAACCCACAACCTGCAGCTTTACCCACAGACCACGAATCCAATGCCCTTAAAAATGAGGCCACAGCACTCCACATTCCACAATCACAACCATCCACTTTCAAGTCAAGTTTTTAAATGAACAATGACAAACATTACCAAGTCATTAGAGTAGATCTAAGCAGCAAGTATGAAACAGACCCTCTCTCTATCAATGATACAATTTGCCACAAAAACATGATATTTTTCCCGTCATTAAAAACCGCGTTTCGAGACACTTCTTTTTCAATTAAATTGTTATTTAGAAAGGCCTTACTTTAACAACTGGGAATTTAGAAGGAAAAAAACAAGGAAACTCCAAACCAAACAAGACTTTGTACAGTATTTTTCATTTTCTAATGAAATTCAAGAGCAGTAAAAACCGAGGAAATCAGCAGATCCGAGGAAAAGTTACATGCCTGAAAAAGGCTTCAAAAACATATTTTTTGGGGGATCAGGGTCTCACTTCTTTTTTCAATTCTAGGCGTCAATTCAGTTCTTTCATGGATCAAGGAAAATGTTTTACTTGGTCAGCGGTTTGCTTTTTTATGTGGGAGGAAGGCGGCGTGGAAATATTTGGAAAATGAATAATATTTGGAAAATTTGCAAGATCATGTTGTTTTTATGGCCCCAATAGCGGCGACCTACATTTCTACCCTTCTTTTTCTATTTCACCCAAAACGAAACTGAAAAAAAAAAGCCAGCTGGATATGTAGTACACTGGTAATTCACTGATGTATAAGTTATGGTGCAATTGAGTGACATATTTGTCACATGCGGATAAATAGGGCAGTTCAAATATGAACAAACTTTTCAGGAAATTGTAGCCGAGTTTGCATTCTGCATCTGCGAACTTAGATACAATTGCCCGAAAAGGTTGTTCACATTTGAACTGCCCTATTTATCTCCAAGTGCAGACTGCAAACTAATTAAAGTTACACAGGCGTGCAACTGGGAATCCGAGGAAAAGTTGCATGCCTGGTTACAATTGCCTGAAAAGGTTGTTCACATCCCTAAGTGCCAATGGCACTTGGCTCAACTGCACCATCACTTTACGCATCAATGAATCACCAGTGTACTACATAAACAGCTGCATTTTTGACAGTCGATACAAGATTGTATTGCCCAGAAAGGTCTTTTGACATTTTTACATTGTCCCCACTACAACTAGTGCATTCATATAATACACATACAATGATTCTTTTATTGGTTGAGTGATATACAACCCACCTGGCCAGTGTTGCATGACCCCAGTTCCTCCTGGGTGGGCGGGCCTCCCCTTTTCTGCGTCTAATCACAAAATTATATAAAACTTACAGGTTTCTGAAAATTCAAAATGAATGAACTGCTGCACACTGCTTTCTGCCTTGAAATATACAAATGGGCAATTCCACACTAATGGGCCAATTAGATAAGTTTATGGATGTTGCATATAGAGCATATGTTGCATTTTCCTATACCTTGCTAAGTTGAAAGTGACTAAGACAAGACAAGACAAAAGATGTTATTTTTTTCCGGAGAAAATAACAGGCATCTTTTCTGTGTGATACGTATGTAACATGGACAGACACACTGCAAGGAAAAGGGTGCTTAAGACAAATTCAATTTCTAATAGGCACTTCAAGTGACATTACCAACCCATTTTACATTGTTATCAAACGAAAATATATCAATTTCCACACTGGCTTCAAATTTATGATGTGATTAGGGTTACATACGAACAGGGACAGACATTTTGTGACAAGTGTCCAGTCTGTTCGTACGTATAAATCCTGATTATATAATATCAAATAATTCTTCACATTCATGACTCTGCGTTTTCTAGGTTTAGACTGATAGCATTCCTCCAGGGTACATCTTCTTAAATAAGTCAACATTAGGGGATCATGAAATTTTATGCTTACTTTGTGACTTTATCTAAAATGTCTGTCCTTCGTTACGTATGTAACACTTTTTAAAACAATATCCACTATATTTTTCTAAAATACAAAACCAGTTATATCCTTTGCAGGTGAGGATATTTGTTCGAAACTTGCAATGTTTACAGAAAAAAAATTGAGAGACCAAGATTGTACTTTTATCATCAAAACTTAAAGGTCTTCTCAAATGTCACACTTTGGGGCCCATTTGGTGTGGAATAGCCCAAATATAAAAAAAATCAGGCTGTACTGACGTTCCGATCTTGACAAGATCTTCTTCAGAGGCAAAATAACAGCTTGCAGGGTCGGAAGGAGAAACAAAAAGAGGGATTCAATGGGTGACAGACCAACGTGGTTGACGATCAAAGGGAATGAAGTAGAAGAACAAATAAAGGGCGGATTAAATAGGGGACAGACCAAGGGGGATTAATTAGGGGACAACAGTTAATTCTGAAGATTGCTATAGTTGTACACAGAGATTAGTTTCAGGTAGAAATGCAATACTGCCTCTTTATGCACATCCATACATTTTGTACATTCACTATTCCAGATCTACTGTGCAGTACATTTCTAGATATGAAAATATGGATGCATGTTTCGCTTTGGAAATACACATTTTAAAGAATTAAAAAGTTTTGAAATATTTTAGAAACTCTTGAGAAATCTGGAGAATTGTTTCAAAGTCTAGGAAAAGAAAATAATAGCATGCACTTGTTCACTTTCTTTAACGGAATGGGGGGGGGGTGGTTGAAGGATAATGCTTGGCATACTTACAATACTTAAAGCCAAACTTTAAAAATTAAATTGGTTGCAAATTTCGGCTCGGTCATCAAGACCATGTTTGTTACAATTCTTTTTTTGACCTACCCGGTACCAAATCAGAGCCTGCTTGATTGCGTTCTCATTGCTGCATGTGCCACACATCATGGTCTGCACACCATTCAATCCTTTGGGGGCAACCTTAAAACAAAACAGGAACAAGTGTACATTTCAGCCTCATTCTGTGTTTAAGTCTTTACTCAATCATCTATCCACTGCAAGAATATATGGGAAAAGGTCCCAAACCTCAGCACTTGGGGCTTCCACCAGCAAAGAGCTATTAAGTTGGCCTGAGACCTTCTCGTATGGGCTCCGTGCGCCAAAAAAGAGGGCGCCCTTTTACCTAGCAACGACGTCCCATGGGTGGGACATTTAGCTGGTTGACGCCCACGTTCCTTGTGTGTGACGCAAGTACACCGGGAGATTTGTACTGTGTACACACAGTGGTAATGCCCGTCTTACTGCCGGTTTTGCGCGTCGCGGCAAAATTGGAGTTAGGCAAGATGGCGTCGGTCAGTTACCCCCAACTGTACTGTCTTTGCCGGTGAGGGGGTACTTGTGAACGGAGCGGATAAACCCACATACTTCATTGGCTTATTTGAAGTTGCTCAATTTTTTTTCTATCAATTAAATTTTAAATAAAATGGACGTCTGAAAACATCTGGAAAAAAAGGATTTTGAGTTTTGGGCACAAACAGATCTGCTTTGGGAGCAGACTGGCTCCTGGACTGTACATTATCGATACTGACTGTGGGGCTGGCACCAGCCTACCCTATGAGAACGGGAATTGTTGTCTGGCAGCCAATAATTCCAAATTGCAAAGTAATAATTCAATAACTAAATATGAGAATTTTTTTTTATCAATGTCTCAATCCAAAGTGAATAACTTTTGTATTGCAAGGAAAATAGCAATTCAGAATTGGAATCTTTTTTTCGGGATGAAACCCCAAAACAGCCTGGGAATGCATCTCTTAAGTCGGTTTATACATGCTTTTTCAAAGATTTTCTTTTCCGAACAAAGTTTAAC
The DNA here is from genome assembly GCA_029964075.1 of Patiria pectinifera. Lineage (NCBI taxonomy): Eukaryota > Metazoa > Echinodermata > Asteroidea > Valvatida > Asterinidae > Patiria > Patiria pectinifera. The sequence continues at coordinate 14,642 of JASAOE010000502.1, forward strand.
GAAATATAATGTCATGAAAAACTCTATATACTGGTTTGTTTTGCAGGCCTTACAGTTTGAAAAGTGGTTTTAAATGGCGCTCCAGTTCAAAAAATTTTGAGCGAAATGCTATAAATAGTCTTATCTAGTGACGTTGCAGCTCAAACATTATGTACAAATGTATGTTAATTTTGGAATCATGTGTTTTGTATTCGCCTGGTCTGCCGATCCTACCGTAGCTATAGGATGATCGCCAGGCCGGTTCGCGACACTGCTCCGCAATCATAGTAGGCCTATGTATGTGCAGCCAGGCCGGCTTGGCTGCTTCACATGCCTACATTCTGTCAGAATCTCTGCTACTTTTGCATCTTTTCCTCTCGCTGGATCGCAAGCCTGTGGTTTTCCAAGTCTTGTTTTATACGACACTGTGTATATGTACCGTGTATACACATGCACATGTAGGTACATGTACACCCACATGCACACACATGCAATTATAGTCTGTACAGCTGTTGAAATTATAGTTTATAAACCGCACCGTCGCAAAAACGCATGCGCACCCTACATGTAGGTCCTACACTGGCTTCAGAACAAACTAGGAGCATCCCGCTCTTAATGCAAGTTGACATTAATTAATTGATTTCTTATCATGAGCCGATTGTTTTCTTTCGATGTCTCATAAGAAAGCTATAATAATGTAATTGTTGGAAGATCATCATTTCAATTTGAAAGTCTATTTTTCAAGGTGCCACCTATGCCACACCCAAAACGCACGTAGTCCTGTAAAATTGGTCAAGTCAGCACAAGGACTGTAATGGCCAACCCTATTTGAAATCCATCACCACAAGTCCAGTCACAATTATTCAAAAGGTCAAGGACATTTGCGTACAATTACTCACAAGTCAATTGACAATTCCCAGTCACAAGTAAAAACCTTTGGTAGAATCAATGCAGGATTATACACACTCAATGCTGTAGGGGTCAACTTCACAACTTTGTTTTTTTTTATGCCAAAACTTACCGACATCAAGATTTCTGATAGTTTGCTAGCAAAGTCTGCCCCAGGGAACACTCCCAGTGCTGGCCTGTTAACAAGGTGAACCTGGACAGGAGTTATCAGAAATACAAAACACAAAAACAAGGATTGTATTTACATTGTTGACTGTAATCCTACCGGCCTCATCTATCCCAAAACACTATGCAAAATGATGGGTCAGATGATTTTTCTTCAGCCGGAAAGTTTTCCACTTCTAAAAATGAATGGGAATACCCTATGTAACTTTAAAAAAAAAAAGGGACAACATGTTAAAATTGAGTACCATTTGAAATCTCCACAAACAGATGATAACTCTTCCCTCTACTGTACACATGTATACTGTCTACTGTATACAAGTGTGGACCTTTATCAACCTTTCATACTTTTTTGCTTAATGCATACAGTTGCATTTTGTTCGTTTTTCCAATAATAACACAAATCAAAATCCAAAGATCATAGAATAATGTTGAGAATCTACAGTATCTGTTGAAGTTTCAGTCCAGATGATATTACACTTCCTTTGACAAAACCGTTTCAAAACACAATTGTGTCAAAAGCATATTCCAAAACTTGGATGATTGTTGGAAATCACCTACATGTACATTGCTTGATATAGTTCTACAGTACATGACAGCAAGCTAGACGGAATCATTTCACCGGGTGTATTTTACCAGTACGATCATTAATCCAAGCATGGAGGTAGAATTAAAGCAAGCTTTTAAATTAATGATACAATTCATTAAAGCTATAGTCCATCATTTGCAGGTATCCGAAAAGTAACTGGCGTAATTATTGTTGAAAAACATACTTGGTTGAAAGACAATAAGGGGACTAAACTCCCTGTGAAATTATTCTTTCTGGCAAGCTGTCATTTTAAAGTAATCATCAAAAGAAGGCCTTTTCAACAGTGCTTAAGACGCACAAGGAAAATTTAAATTAGTAGTTCGTTTTGCTATTCGGCGAAGCACGCGCCAGCATTGGCTTGACGCACACGCACCCCCCGGTTGCTATAATTTGTCGGATCAGTGCGCGACATCGCAATCGAATCAGCGAGAACGTGTCTCGGACGCTGAATTCAGGCGCAATTCAAAACATGATTCAGCAACTTTTGATTTGAAATTGAGATCCTAGAATGCTGTTTTTCTCAGAATATACAGCTGAAGCTGAGCTGAAACTTCATCAGGTTAGTTGTTCAGTACGCTTCTTTAGATTTTGAGCACTTTTCTTGCTTCAAACGAACAAAATGCACAAATTACAAATGACGGACTATACCTTTAATGATAACAATTTGTTGGTTACTTTTGGGATAAATGCAAATGATCGTATTATGCCTACACAAATGTCGATTGCTGTACAGGGATGTATACATGTACTACATGTAAAGTACAATGTATGTTAGATCTGGAGGGCCTTTACACATGAAGTGTGTGTTGAGTGGCAACTGGGGTTTGGAGTGGGTCCCTAGCTATATCGTCCTCACTCACTGAGCTATAACTCCCCGCAGCTCAATTGATCCTCACAGCAGCCGCAGCAGCGGCCGATTTCATGAAGTTGAAAACATGGAATTGGCCAAGTACAGTCAAGGTTTCCTTGGCAACAAAAATAATACCAACCAAAAAGCTATGTAATTTATATTACTTTCTGACTACTGATGTCACGTGAGTCACTTGGGCGATTCTTCAGAAATTGAAACTAACTTAATTTTTGGAAACAAATTTTTTTTTTTTTAAATGTGATGTAATACAAATGATTGTTGTTCACTAAATTGTTGCTAGTAAGTTAAGATGCAATTTTCTTAATATGTTTCATAAGTTGGTCTTTCTGTGCATAAATTTGCATAAAATTAACTACAAAATGTCACCCACGTGACTGATCAAAATGTCACACATGTGAACATGTAACAATTCCCATTTAGTAAAACTAAAGCTGAATTAGTTTGGGCGTGTGTGTCCCTAGAACTCTGGAGAAAAGTGTGAATTTCCGATATGGGCCTGATAACATTTTTTCGTCTGATGTCACACACGTACCCTAACTTTGATGACCCCTCCTAATTATTTTGACACAATTTGTGAAAGTAGGAACTATACTCTGAGATAGGGAGTAAAAAGTACTAACCTGATGAGTTTGTGCAAGTAATATGTCAGATGTAGTTAAGGTGTAAAGCTTCAAAAAACAGACGAGCCCAATTTTATGTCACACACATGACCGAAGAATGGCCCACTCAGCAAGTAAATTTCTAAGCTGACTTACCAAGTTGGAAGGGTCCTTTATGACATCAACAATAGCTGGGTGGTTGTAACCTTCAGATCATGGGAAAACAATTCAAGACATTTCAAATCCAGTGAAAAAAACCAACATTCCCTAACTGAATTCATTCACAGGGAGTTGAAAGCCCCTATAGCTGTACTCTTTCGGGTCAAAGAGCAAACTCTGCACTTCGGGATTTTGTCAAACCATTGTCTTTTCCTCTCACCACATACAGTGCACAGGGAAGCTTAGAATGCTCCAAATCTGTGCAGAAACGTTGTGCTAACAACAGCCGGCAAATTTGATTTACATGCACTTAAAGCGTGGGCATGCTCACACTTGTACACTTTGTACACTCATGGCAATGTCACTTGTTGCATTAATTACTAGTATTTGCAAATTTCGTACCTCAAAAATGCCGTGCTCTTTGCTGTGGTTACTGCTTTTGATCCATGCAAAGGTCAGAGGCTTTGTAAACATAAATTGCATATCAGCACCATGAATTTGGCCTGAGGTTAAAGAAATCTTGCACAATAAAATTTGTAACATTAATTATTAACTTGTTTTCTTTATATTGTCAAATAACGAGAAATACGAATAGATTAAAATGGAGCTGCATGCAAACTACATGTATACAGGGCGAGTAAAAAAAAAAAGCGGAACCAAAAAACAAAGAAATATATTTCATACAATAAAAACTGTGTGGCACCAAAATCAATTCTGACTTGGAAGCCCATTTAATCAACTACTTTTAAGTGAAAAAATTATTTCAATTTCTCTACACAATAGGATTTATAAAATCCACTTTTTTTTTTTAAAGACGGGACTTCAAAAGGACTTTGTTGAATATTTTTAACTTTTAAACTGAGGTTTTATCGCTGGTGATGTTTGAAGACAATTGTAACGACAATTCTTGAAATCGCATTTTTGGACAAAATAGATTTTAGGGTCATTTCATTTAAATGGTGACATAATTTGAACGGATTAATCCAATTGTTGTAATTGTTTTCATCTAAAAGTAGCTTATTAAATTGGCTTACGAGTCATAACGATTTTGGTGCTACACATTTTTTTTTAAACAGAAATAGATTTCTTTGGGTTTTGGTTCAGCCTTTTTTTGCCTAGCCCTGTTTTTTCTCCTAGATTCAAGAACAATTTTTATTTGAAAGTGATTATCATAACTTCAAGGAAACTGCATCTTGTATCGATTTACGCCTGGGTGGGCAATTTTCGTCCCTACTGCATTAGAGCCACAAGCTTCCAACCTAAACAACTAACGTCTACACAGCTGCAGGTTAATTACCGATGGGTATGGAGGAGATCTGGGCAAATGTGTCCAGCAATCGATTGCCGTCCATATCCACCACGTAGTTGCCGTGGGATCTCTCATAGTCAATGAAGAGCTGCACGTTGCCGGCATTCTGGGAGGAAAAACAGGAGTTTAAAAAAAATGCACATTTTTATCTGCTTTTTCTTGGTCCCTTTGACATCATGATCACAAACAATAGTTATTCTACTGAATTTAAAGGTACAAAGGGTCGTGTGGTTTTGTGCCATTTCTGTTTGTTTGAAGCAACAAAATTGCTCAAAAATTTTAAGTAGGGTGCATAACTACATTTAACCTGTGGACGTTTTAGCTCGGTGGAAACTGCACATTTTGAGAATTTTGGATATTATTTCGCAAAAGTGTGATGACATTTCAGGCAGAAACCTCAATGTTATAGCTATTTTAGTACGAAAAGTTGCCAGAATTTTGGATATTTTTCGGACGTAAATTTTCTCTTCTTTGGTGATTTGTTGTTGTTTCAGTGCAAGACAGCTAAGCCAATGAGCAAACTTTTCCCACAAATGTTTTTAATGAGCAAATTTTAGGTCACAATTTGAACAGAAGACCATTAAACTGAACAGTGCCTTCCTGAAATGACATCACAGCAACAGCACTCTCAGTTGTCATAAAAAGCACGGAAAATTGCAACTGTGTAAAGAAGGGCACTTTTCAAACAAATTTACCAAAAGAGAGATGTCACGTAGTCTCCATACATTTACGAGGATTAGAAAGTTGCACAAAATATGTTCTAATGGTCTCTTTAACAGTGGTGTAGTACTCGTACTCGGTACTCGTACTACTCGAGTACTTTTTTTTTTAGTACTCGTACTCGTACTCGAATGTCAAAGTACTTGTACTTGAAATGACGGTAATTGTACTTGAGCAGCAAAGTACTCGTACTTGGCATGTCAAAATTGTACTCGATCATCAAAGTACTCGTACTCGAATAGCAGTACTCAAAAAAAAAGGTATGGTATAGCTTGACTTACCACAGCTTTATATTATTATCGATACTTTCAGTAATAGAAATGGTTGATTGACTTGCAAAGAAATCAAAGATTCCTGAGTTTTCTCTAGCTAGTCAGTGGGCTTGCGGTCGAAAATGACCCCCCATATGCAATTTCGGGTACATTCTTTGAAACTCTCAGGACCACTAGAGGATACCTCAAGAAGTTCAAAACCACTTGATGCCATTTTTTCCTGACCCTTTTGTGGGCGTGGCCATGATTTTAAAAAGTGGGGGGCTTCGCGCGTAAAAAATTATTAAAAAAAAAAAAATTTCTTTTTCACATTTGGACAGTTAACTCAAGTGCTACATCACAAGAAAAAAAAATTCCACAATTGTGCCTCTTTTGGGGGTGGGGCAACCTTTTAAATAAGTGGGGGCACACGTTGCTAACAGAAAATCGACCTGTAACAGGCAATCTTGTTGTTTTGTTTTTGTATTTGTTACAATCCCTTATAATTTGGTGTGGAAAACAGAGTTTTGAGTTAAGGCCCCCCCCAAAAAGTCTCCGGTTTCTGGTATGCGCGCGCATCGCCGTAGCCATGCGCGTTGGCAAAATGAAAAAGTTTTTTTTTTCAATGAAAGATGATGTCTCAAAACCGCCAAACTCACTGGTTTGACTGGAATCCTGCTGCTGCACAATTTTAACGTGTTTTTAGATTGGTTTATGGTCGAGAATAAGCTTGTATGGCCTCTCTGGACTCCCATATATTTGCACTAAGTTTAGTCGGGCACCATTTGCAGTCATCAGCTGACATTTGAAGCAAAAAAATTCAGGTAAAAGGAGGTTTGAGTTATCAACAGTTTGACATTTTGAGATTTCCCTGTAGTTTATTTTGTCCTGACAATAATGTTGACCTCGTTTTATTACACACAAACTGCAATAGCCTTTTTAACTTCAAATTCATTTATCTTCACTTCATTTATAAAAATGATATTATTAAATGTGGTACTCGGTCATTGGAAATATTGTTTGAAAATGACAAAGTTCAATATTAAGAGTAAAACGTATCAAACTTGGGTGATTTAGTGAATCCTTTATAAGTCACTTGTAACTGGACAACATATTTGGCATTTAATATCCATGACCTTATTTAGTAATAGAAAAGTGTGAGACTATATTGTCAATAGTTTCAGAATCCAGATTACACAAGATGGATAACACAAGATTTGTTTCACTTAACAGTTTTAAATTTGGCATATCACCATAAATGATATGATTGGTGATGTACTTCAAGATTGGATATACACTGTATCACAAGGATTTGTAGCCACCGAGTAGAGAAACACATCTTAGGCTGAAACTTTGATGACTATATTGCCAATAGTTTCTGAAAACCCAATCCACATGAAGGCCCAGGCAGAAATCGAACCCTGCGATGAAAGGCGAGGAAAGTAACCAGATTGTCACTTGTTGAGGTGTCCTGAGGTGTTTGTGAGAGTTTGAACGAATGTGCAATAATCCATATGGGCTCGCACAAGCTTCCTTTTGGAATACACGGATGCCCCCTTTTTATGAAAAAAGTGTGACATGCCCCCCAAATGGGAGCCAAAGAATTTATGAGTTGACATGTAAACGTTTTTTTCCTTGCCAAATTATAATGTTATAATGGATTGAAACAAAAACAAACACAAAAACAAAAAACCTCAAGATTGCATTTTACAGGTCGATTTTCTGTTAGCGACATGTGACCCCCACTTTTTAAAATGTTGCCCCACCCCCAAAAGAGGCAAAATTGTGGATTTTTTTTTTCTTGTGATGTAGCACTTGGGTGAACTGTCCAAATGCGAAAAAGAAAAGTAACTTTTTGGGGGGGGGGAGCAGATTGTCACTTGTTGAGGTGTCCTGAGGTGTTTGTGAGAGTTTGAACGAATGTGCAATAATCCATATGGGCTCGCACAAGCTTCCTTTTGGAATACACGGATGCCCCCTTTTTATGAAAAAAGTGTGACACGCCCCCCAAATGGGAGCCAAAGAATTTATGAGTTGACATGTAAACGTTTTTTTCCTTGCCAAATTATAATGTTATAATGGATTGAAACAAAAACAAACACAAAAACAAAAAACCTCAAGATTGCATTTTACAGGTCGATTTTCTGTTAGCGACATGTGACCCCCACTTTTTAAAATGTTGCCCCACCCCCAAAAGAGGCAAAATTGTGGATTTTTTTTTTCTTGTGATGTAGCACTTGGGTGAACTGTCCAAATGCGAAAAAGAAAAGTAACATTTTTTAAAACATTTTTTGGGCGCGATGCCCCCCACTTTTTAAAATCATGGCCACGCCCACAAAAGGGTCAGAAAAAAATGGCATCAAGTGGTTTGCAACTTCTTGAGGTATCCTCTAGTGATCCTGAGAGTTTCAAAGAGTGTACCCGAAATTGCATATGGGCCACCACAAGCCCACTGACTAAGCCGTGAGTGGGTCTGTATATCGGACTGACTGGGCCTGGGCCAATATCGCATTTGCGGTATGGCCGTATTCGGAAATAGTAGTACTCATACTCGTACTCAGAATACAAGTACTCGGACTCTTACTCGGAAGTACAGGTACTCATTCTGGGAAACCTAAACTTGTAATCGGAAGTACAAGTACTCGTACTTGGTAATAACCTAAGTACTCGGCAGTACTCGGTACTCGGAAAAAGTACTCCACTACAACACTGCTCTTTAAAATGGAGGTTTTTCTGATATGAAACGTGCACAGCAGGAGGGCCAAAACCACAGGACCTGCTAGTTCCCTTCTCTTTGCATCTGTTTTCTTTAGCCTGCCACCCATGGTGACTTTCAGACAAATAGGACCAGTGCACTGGTGAACCTTAACAGGCCGTAAAAAAAAAAAAAAAAAAAAAATTCTCCAAAGCTCTCCTCTCCAAACAAACAACTCTCTGGTCACGTGACAGGTGGCGCGAGGGCCTCAACAATACCAGATGATAAAGACACCATGATGGTGTCACAAGCTTCTGATACGACCTCTGTTCTCAAGTCCCCAAAAGGTATCTTTTATTTACTTGATATAATAATGGGACGGGAAATGAAATTTCACGCTCGAGCTCTCAAAAGTACTCATACACTTATGTATGTAATTTTTTTTCACCATCATTTTATGACAGAAAAAAAAAACAATTGGAAGGGGGGGGGGGGAGGTTCCTTTGCATGCTAAACCCGGCCAGCGGTTAGTTGCTTCACATCCAGAGATGTCTTATTTCCCTAATGGGAATGGTGATCTCTGGAAACGTTATCTCCCCCCCCCCTTCCTCCAAGCACATACCTTGTTTATAGCATGCAGTTCTTTCATCAGTTGCTGTGGATGAATAAAAGAATAAAGAATTTCAATCGTACAAAAACTGAAAAGGAATTCTGTGTATTCATATATAGTGCAAATTGTTGATTGGCTACATGTACATTGCCATGACTTGGAAATAAAAGCTCTACTGGTACATATACATGTACTGGTATGTTCACAAAGGCATGCAACTCAGAAACAAAAAACGAGGAAACTCCAATCTTTACAAGACTTTGTACATTTTAAAAAAAAATTCTAAGGTATAAGTGTGAAGTGAAACACGAGGCAATCAGCTGATCCGAGGAAAAGTTGCATGCCTGATCGCAAGGTCAAAATACTCTGGTCTTTTTTTAATCAGATTAAAAAATGCTTCAATAAGAAATGCGATCCAGGGACGCTACCTAACAATTCACAATTGTTTACCCACATTTACAATCGTACTTTATGCAAATATATTTTTAACAAGTAGGAAGTACCAGTCCGTGTCCTCCTCAAGGTGACCTACATCGCCAGTTATCTGATCAAAGCTTGCTGTAAGTTCCACAACTGTCAATAACAGAGACAATCTTCCAAAGTGCTGTATTGTATTCTTAAAAACCTCTTTATTTACAAGGTACCAGTCCGTGTCCTCCTCAAGGCGACCTAAATAGCAAATTATCTGATCAAAGCTTGCTGTAAGTTCCACAACTGTCAATAACAGAGACAATCTACCAAAGTGCTGTATTGTATTCTTAAAAACCTCTTTATTTACAAGGTACCAGTCCGTGTCCTCCTCAAGGCGACCTATATTGCAAATTATCTGATTAAAGCTTGCTGTAAGTTCCAAAACTGTCAACAACAGAGACAATCTTCCAAAGTACTGTATTATATTCTTTAAAACCTCTTTATCTACATGTACAAGGTACCAGAACGTGTTCTCCTCAAGGCGACCTAAATTGCAAATTATCTGATCAAACCTTGCTGTAGGTTCCAAAACTGTCAATAGAGACAATCTTCAAAAGTGCTGTATTGTATTCTAAATAGTGCAAGTAGGCGTTTACATGCATGTATGAAAAAAACACACAACCGTGAACCCATCCGTGTCATATGACTTGGAAATAAAAGCTCTACATGTATCGCAAGTTCTACTCTGGTCTTTTTTTAATCAGATTTAAAAAGTGCTTTAACAAAGAAGTGTGATGCAGGGAGGGACGCTACCTGACCATAGTACAATTGATAATTGTTTACCCACATTTGTACTTTACACTTACATTTCAACAAGTAAAGCAATTCCTATTTACAAGGTACCAGTACGTGTTCTCCTTAAGGCCTCCTCAGTTGCAAATTATCTGATCAAACCTTGCTGTACATGTAGGTTCCAAAAAGAGCTCGTCACTTTTTTGTAATCAGATTTGAAAATACTGCAAGTGAGACTTGCGCAATCCTCCCTGGCATGCTGGCAGCTTTTCTAAAGTCAGTGTAATCCTTTAGAACCAAAAT